>PVHY01030181.1:0-13718 GCA_004024945.1 Uropsilus gracilis
TTTTTTTTTTTGAGACTAGGTCTTGTTATTTTTGCCCGTGGAACCGCAGGCTCTTGTTGCCCGGGGTACCCCAGACTCAAGCAATCCCCAGCCTCAGCTTCCCAGGCAGCTGGGATGACAGGCGCGCGCCACCATGCCCAGCTATTTTTTTGGAACTAGGTCTCACTACGGGCCCCAGGTGAAACTCGAACCGCGATCCCTAGCCCCGGCTGCTTCATAAGCTGAAGCTTACAAGCACGAGCCACTGTGCCCGGCCTTGTTCCAGTGTTTAATATAGGTGCAGCTTTCATCAATTACTGATAGTACCACAAAAATGGGGCCTTTTGATTTTAAAGGATATACAAATTTAATGTAAGGAGCAAATTTATGATTAGACTACTTATTAGAGGAAGCTACTGAAAAGGTAACAGTATCTTTTATTAGAATGCTTTACTTTGTTTAAAAAAAAGACAGCCCAAGCCGGGTACAGTGGCAAGTGCCTATAAGCTTCAGCCTATGAAGCAACTAGGGCTAGAGATCGCTGTTCAAGTCCTGCTCAGGGCAGCGTAGCAAGACCTAGTCCCAAAAAATAGCTGGGTGTGGTGGCACACACCTCTAATCCCAGCTACTTGGGAAGCTGAGGCTGGGGTCTGTGGTACCCCCAGGCAACATGAGCCTGTGGTTCCATGGGCAAAAGTAGCGAGACCTAGTCTCAAAAAAAAACCCAAAAAACAAAACCATTTCTCTGTAAAGTCATTCTTCCCACCATCATCCCTTTCACACTATTCTCTATTAGTACCCTGAAACCTATCTCTCACCTCTTTCGTTGTACTAAAACAGTACTGTAGAAAATCACTGATAGCCCCTATTTGTTCAGTGCCTTGACCTACTTTTTTTCCCAGTCACCACATTGAGAGTATTAAGCCCTTTTCTCCTTCAAATACTCTCTTGGCTTCTGTAGCAGTTGGCTCTCCTATTTTTTTTCCCTGCCTCTGCACTACTTTTCCTTTTTTCTTAATTCACTGTTTTATGTGGCTACTCCCTAAGGTCTTTGTGCTTCTCTCTTTCCTTTACCGCAATGTTGTTCTATCCAAATCTTACTCATTCTTCAAAGTCCAAATCAGATATTTTCTCCTCTATAGTGGAGCTTGTCCATTTCTAAGTGTCTTTCCTCCTCTCCATACTTTGATTGCTCAGAGAACTGTCATGTGCCTCTCAGCACAATGTATCTTGTGCCTGGCAAGCACTCGGGAAGCTTTTTTGGATTGACTGACTAAAATTGTTTTCTATAGAAATCAGATTTTGGAAGGGAAGAAGGAAAAGATGTTTGCCAAAGGGAATATTTTTTGCTCTGTACTTGAGATTGTAAACTCTTAACAGACCAGACCAACAAACTATGTTCTGCAGACCTACCACCTGTTTTTTTTTTTTTTGCTTGGCATTCAAACTACAAGTGATTTTATATATTTTTACAGTTAAAAATCAGAATAAGAATATTTTATGACATGAAAATTATAAGAAAATTTCAGGATCCAAAAGGAAAATCTTAATGAATGCAGTCATCCTCTTTTATTTACCCACTGTTTGCTTTTGCACTAGAGTGCCAGAATTAAGTTAGTATGACCTCCTGGCTGGCACTTTATGGAAAAAGTCTGCTGACATCTGTATTAGGTTTAAAGTTCAGTTTAACTTTTTTATTTCACCCAATACCAATTCCTGATTAGATTCACTCCAGATACACTAATTATGTCATAATTATTTTGTTAACAGCATTCAATCCTATTGAAGTTCAGTTTGCTTGAGTCTTTTCTAGAAAATGTTTACTTTTTTAAATGAGTTTACTAAATTCAAGAAAGTGTCCCAAATTAAATATACCTATAAGTGATACAGCCTTCCATTAATAAATGAAATTCCGTTTTCAATTAAATTTGATTGCAACTTTATTTCTCTACAGAGCAGGATTCAGCTGATATGTATAATATTAAGTTTGAATTTACATTTTACTTCTATTATGTCAGACTACATCTAAAATGAATTTTGTCTTTATGGTATACACTAATTAATTTGAAACATGAGCAATGATTTCTTTTGTAATTTTATTTATCCCTTATCATAGAATCTCTCTCTCTCTCTCTCTCTCTCTCTATATATATATATATATGTATATATGGGTTTTGTTTTGTTTTTGTGGTTTTTTTGAGGCTAGGTGTCACTATTTTTGCCTGTGGAACCGCAGGCTCATGTTGCCCGGGGTACCACAGACTCAAGCAATCTCCAGCCTCAGCTTCCCAGGTAGCTGGGATTACAGGCTCACGCCACCATGCCCAGATATATATTTTTAGAACTAGGTCTTGCTACGTTGCCCCGTGCAGGAATTGAACCACGATCCCCGGTTCCCACTACGGCTTCCTAGGCTGCCGCTTACAGGCACATGCCACCGTGCCCAGTCTCATAGACTATATTAAGGGAAAGTATTGAATGAAAGATAAAGAACATTGAACTTGTGAGTAAATTATGCTAATTTTATGATTAAACTTGAATATCTGAATTTAGGAAGGAACCTGTGACAAGACACCTTGTTGAAATATGGCCACTATGTTAGCTTGCTGTGTTAGGATAAAATATGGCTTGCTCTTTCATTCTTGATGACTGAAACAAAACTCATGAAAATGGGAAATTGGAGGAAATTAGGACTTTTCATATTTTGCTAAAAGTAGAAATATGGTATATGTTTTATGTATTCTGATTTTAGGCACTTTGGGTTGAAGACAAGGGAAAGATCCAAATCTAAGCAGTTTATCATCAGAACTTTGTTTTTGTGTATCACTTCCCTGGAAAGTGGCAGCTTAAAACACTAATGAGGGCAACCAAAGACATGACTGTCAGTGAGGTAAAACCATTGTTAAACTCACAAACTGGAAAACAAACAATTGACTGTTTTTTGACAGAGCCAACATTCATTCTAGAAAGATGCACCTTTTGTGGTCTGTTTTTGTCTGTTCATGTGTGATTTTTTTTCTCCTTTCACTTCCTTTTGAATTTATGTTCATTTGTATTCATCTTTGCAGTGGCACTGAAATATTTTCATCTATTGTCTTGGCTCAAGCAAGGAATAATATCAGGGTTTGGAAGAGTTTAATGCACACTATAATAATAGGCCACAGTTTGGCAAAGACAGTGAGAGAAAGAAAATTAAGAGATTGAAATTATTTTTCTTAAAATCATTTCTGGTTCTTATCAGGATGAATAATTATTTTATTAAATAGCTACTAAATATAAAACACTAAGTGAGATGCTTGGTACAAATGGGGGAAGAGGAATGAATATTCATTTGCCTTTGGTCTCTTTGATCCCATTCCTATGAACTGCCTGAACAGGATTCCTATTCTTATTGTGGAAAATGTTTATCTCTTTAGTATTCTTCTAGGAATCCAGTCATATAGTTTTGAGTATAGTTAACAGATAAAATAAGTTGGGATATGGTTCATTTTGGGTCCTTTCTGTTTTCTTTTTTTTTTTAATTATAAGATTTACCATTTTAACCATTTTTAAGTATGTAATTCAGTGGTATTAATCTATACACATTGTTTTACAACCATCACCACCAACAATCTCCAGAACTTTTTAATCACTCCATATCAAAATTTTGTACCAGTTTAACAATAATTCCTAATTCTCCCCTCCTCTCAGACTATGCCAACCACCATTCCTTCAGTCTCTGAATTTGACTAAATACTTCATGTCAGTGGAATCATAAAATATTTATCTTCTTGTTTCTGGTTTATTTCCATGACCTAATGGTTCCAAGATCTATCCATGTTGTAGCATGTATCACAATTTTATTCCACAATATTCCATTGTATGTATATAGTCCATTGAGTGTTTTACCTATAGGGTAAACAGACCAGTTGTAGAATATCATTCTGTGCCTAAAGATGGTGACAAAAGTACTGTCTTCTTTGAAGCAGCCTATTATGTAGAGACCAGAACAAATGGAAACCATGTTGAAATGGGAGGCTTGTTGCTGAAGTTTGTTACTCCAAATGTCAGAGGACATTGGTGAAAAGAGCTAAAAGAAACCAGAATATAGTCCACTGTGCCATAAAAAGGACATCTTAAGAAATGATGTTCTCTTTCTTTATCCTAATAATGAAACAATCTTAGAATTAATTCTCAAATATGAACATTATTATTATAAATAAAAGTGAAAAAACAAGATTTAAGTCAACCAGAGCACCAATGCAAAGTTCATTCTATCAGTTATAGATTAAAACATTAGTACCAGGCATTTAAACTCTAGTATCCTTGCACTCTTGGGGGTAGGGGGTGGGGTGTATGTGTGTGTTGGGAAAGGGGGAGGATGATAACCCTGTTCTTTTTCCAGGGCCTTTAGTTTATTTGACATTTAGTCCAAATCTTTGCAGAAGGGAAGGGAGTCATCTGAACGGGATTATAGGCAACTGTGTGTATAAAGTTCCAGTGGTGCTGCCGAAGCAGGTTTCCTATAGTCCTGACAGAGAATGAAGTATTTCATGTCTCTAATAAAATGGCTTAATTGAAAATCTAAGATAGTATGTGGCAAACTCTCCCCCATCTTCCAGGGAACCATCACAGACCCAGTTATTATTTGGACAGCTGTTATTTATATGTATATATACTCTTGCCCTTGCCTGATGTTGCCAAGGGACATCTGATTTGCTTCTGGATGTGGATCTCATGTTGGAAAAATTGGCAGCATTGGAGGGGAGATGGGCTTGAGCCCAGTGACCTTGTTTTCTCCTCTCTCCCCTTCTTTTCTTACTCTGTTGCTTGGCACGGCAATCAGCCTTTGTGTTCAACTTTCCTGAAGGCTGAGAAGCCATTTCTGCTACTATCCCAGTTCTCCCCTTCATGGATTCATTTCTGCTGACTTGCATTGCCTTTGTAATAAATGATACTGTACTGTGATCAAACCCTTACCTTCTGTTGCAAATATTTGTTTGAGGGACCACTATGAATAATACCTGAGGAAAGATGATCAAGCCAAAAATAACAGCGGTAACATATTTAAATGAGCATTAGCAGACATTCTTTGGAGGAAAGAATTTATCTGCAGAAACATTATATAGATTGGTTCCAGAGGGCACCTGCCTTTGGTTGGTGGCCATAGGTGAGGGCACTTAATCTTTACCAGCAGCCACCAGGGGCAGTTTTATCCTGTAAAGCAGTAATCCGTACCCTGAGGCAAGGGTTTCTCTGGAAGAAATTTTGCAGTAAATTGAACTCCCAGTGGCCCATCTCTGATGCTAATTCAACTTGCTGCTGTGGAAACAGGCAGGTCATGCTGGTATATGTGGAGATTGGGTTTAGGTTCTTAGCTGTGTCAGCACAACCTCTTCTTTCCTCCTTCCTCCTACTTCCACCCCACAGTTTTTCTTGCTACTTTTTAAAATTGAAAGACTGCAGGGAGGGGAAGTCCCTTGACATTTTGAGTATTGAGGTGCTCAGCAGAACTGCCTGGCATCCTGTTTGTATATAGTGGTTTTAATTCGCTCTCTAATAGGTCATTTGGCCTTACCAGCAAAGATTTAAACTTGATAATCCTTACGTCAGCTGTGAGACTCAGGCCAAACATCCAAAAGTGCATCCCTGAGTAATTATTTGAAGCTAAGTTTTAAAGCCTTCATCCCCTGGCTCTGTTTGTCTGACTGGTACCTCCTTAGGTCAGGCCATTCACATTCCTCAAGCTCACTGTAGCTAAGTCAGGTAGGCGGTTTGGGAAAGCAAAATGAATGAGAAAGGTTTCATACCCCCTTCTGTGCAAAGAACTTGAAGCATTCCAGTGCCATTTCAGTCAGTGCATATGGGACTTGGGTTCTGGTAGTGTGCATACTCTTTAGTGCCCTGTAATAGAGATATACAAAGCAGATGTGAATGCTGGAAGGTGGAGAAGTCATAGCTGTTTCACTGACTTATAACTGCTTTGCTGCTTTCCTTATAGAAGCAATTAATGATAGAATAATTACTCTTCCTACAAACTGGTTTTGACCTTGCTCTTTAGATCTGAGGTGCCCCACACCTTCTAGAAGTACATTATGACCTCTTTTTATTGACTATTATTAAATATTACTATTGGCTGTCTCACCACTGATCACTGTAGTTTGAGGTTCCAAATTAAAAGTGGCATCTTGGGCAGAGTTAGGGCTGTATTTGGAGATGCCTTAGGGTAGTAACTACTATACACTGTTTCACTGCCAACCTCCTTGTCTTATAGTCTGAAGTAGATATTCCTAATACAGTCTTTACTAATTCTGAAGTAGGTATTCCTATTCCAATCTTTAAAAATATTATAGCCCTATGAGACCAGAAGGTTACTGCAGCACTGTCAACATTCCTATTAAACCTTTTTTTTTTTCTTTTGAGGAAACCACTTTTTAATTTCTGTGATGATGCATTGGAGGTTATAGTCAGTGAGTAATGATAATATTCAGAGCTCAAAATTTCATCTTATAAATTATCTTACTGTATTCACACAATTTTGCGTGAATTGTATTGTATTGTTCTTATTTAAAGGTGGAGAAATTGGGGGTGAAAGTTGCTATGTGATCATTGATAGGATGACATTAAAACCTTGTTATCTCTAAGAACAATTTTAACTGCTCTCTTCAGTAGAAAAGTTTCTGTCTTTGATTTCCAGGTATAATTGTATGTGTTTGTGTATGTGTGCAGAGGAACATGACTTACCTTAGTATGAACAGGCTTTTGTGATAATGTTTTTTAGATTCCCTGAGTGCAGCCTATATGAATATTTTTATAAAGTAGATGGAATGTTTTTTGAACCCAGATGTGTTGGATATGCATATTCTTCTTAACTCTTCTTTCACATCTTACCTCTGTTCTCTTCAAAAGTAATCTCACATGTAGCCAGAAAATAATGCAAAATACAGGAAGGTTTGAGAATTTGAATTGCTTGTTAATTTGGCAGAAACACAGAATTATTTATTTAGGCTTGAGAAATTTTGTTATTTATTTATTTATTTATTTATTTATTTATTTATTTATTTATTTATTTATTTACTTATTTACTTATTTATTTATTTACTTATTTACTTATTTACTTACTTACTTACTTACTTACTTACTTATTTACTTATTTACTTATTTACTTACTTACTTACTTACTTACTTATTTACTTACTTATTTATTTATTTATTTATTTATTTATTTATTTATTTATTTATTTATTTATTTATTTATTTATTTATTTATTTATTTATTAATGACTAGGTGTTACCTGGGGTACCGCAGACTCAAGTTGCCCAGGGTACTATGGACTCAAGCAATCCCTAGCCTCAGACTCCCAGGTAGCTGGGATTACAGGCACCAGTCATGCTTTTTCAAGACCAGATCTCGCAATGTTGCCGGAGGGTAGTCTCAAACCTGTGAACTCAAGTGATCCCAAGCCTCTTGCCTCCCAGCGGCTGTACAACAGGCATGTGCCACCATGCTCGGCTTGGGATATTTTACAAAGAACTCTGCAACAAAACTTATTTGTGAACAAGTAAAAGATTGTGATCCTAATTGTGAGATAGTAACATGACACATACGGAACTGTGTTTTTCAAATCTATCACATTTTAAAATCTGGCATCCATATCTTTCTGTTTACTACCTAAAGTTTTATTAGGATCTTTCAAGAACTATTATTATACTTTTCCACATCATTTGTTTCTCATTCTTGCCTTACAAAATCAAGTAAACACTTTATTTGCTATCTGATTGCATAAACATAGCCCAAGGGTGGGCCTTCTCACTTGGCATTCTTTGGTACAGATTTATTGATCAAATGAGGGCCACTGCCTGTGCGTGTGACCTTCTTCTGGCCTGTGTTCTTGGTTTGGTACCAGGAACTCTTAAATTTATCACCTGGTTAGTGGTCCTAGATTGTTTGTTTCTTATCTTTTAAAAGGGAGTCATGATGCTCAACTTGGGCTTGCATCACAGCCATTTTTTGAAGGATTAATGGGTTGGACTTTGTAAGATATTTTTAGATCCTTAGATGAAAGGTATTATTTGACCACAGTACTGGGAGTGCCTTCTCATGAGCTCAAAGTGCTTGTCCGACTGTTTTCCATATGTTCTCATTACCATCCCTGGAAGGGAGGTCAGTGGGAAAGCATTAAGTACAAAGTGTTATTACTGGCTGGGCATGGTGGTGCATGCCTGTAAGCGGCAGCCTAGGAAGCTGCAGCTGGGGCCAGGTATCGTGGTTTGAGTCCCGCCGGGACACGTAGTGAGACCTAGTTCCAAAAAAATATAGCTGGCGTGGTGACACATACCTGTAATCCCAGCTACCTGGGAAGTTGAGGCTGGGGATTGCTTGAGTCTGTGGTACCCCGGGCAACATGAGCCTGCGGTTCCACAGGCAAAAAATAGTGAGACCTAGTCTCAAAAACAACAACAACAAAGTATTGTTACTACTACTCTATCTGTAAGTGGGATATCATAAGACATAGAAGTTCGTGAAACAATGGATGAAAAATAAAGGAAAAACTTCAGAGTAGCATAAATCTCTCATTCATGTTTACTTGGGTTTCAAAGTTTAATTGCCAAACATGACAACTCCAGAAAGCATCCTTTCTTGGTGAGAAATGGGACCTACTACGTCCCTCTCAATGTTTACTTTTAATTGATCAGTACAGTTGCCAGATTGTGTTCTAAGGGTTAGTTTAATTCATGTATATGAAGAAATGATTGTACATTTCACAGGACTAGATGTTTTGAATCTTTATTTTGAACTTCAAAATTGAATTTTAAATTTTGCACAAGTCATATTGATAGGGTGGGTTTCCCTTTGGGTGTCATTGTCTCCTGTTTAAGATTGCAGATTTCAAGGAAGGGTATGCTAAAATGTGAGAATGGCCTTTGTAATGTAAATTCAAAGAAAAAGAGAAAGATGGGAATAGAGATGAAGATTGAGGTTTGGTTTCAGCCATTTTGTAAGATGGAGATGTGAACCATGTGAGCTTGGCCATGTGTGGCCAAGGCCTGGGGCCGTGTCTGGCTGGCCTGGCCTAGCCGCATGTGTGCTAAAGGTGGTTAAGAAGTTTGCAGATTTGAACTCCGTGTTGGAGTTTGTTTTGCTGAGTTTGACTTGTGTCTGGAAGAGGCTGTGCAAATGTTAGACCTGAAAAGAAAGGGAACTTTGCTGGGTCCAGTACCATGAAGTTTGGATGACAAGACGGCATGGAGGAGCTGAAGCACACCAAAGAAAGATGTCTTCAAACACGTGGAGAGGAACTCTTGACTGGCTGACATTGGTGAGATGATCAGGACTGAGAGACTGAGGGTTTCTGGGCAATCTGGGAAAGGACTTTGGACAATGCTGAGAAAGGTTTTGGACAATGTTAAAGTAATCTGAGTCTTACATGTTTCTTTTGTAGTTATTAGGATAATTAGAAATCATTTTGTTAGAAAAATTAGTCTGCACTGATAGTCTTGCCTTGGTTTGGTATTTTGGTTGAGAAGGCTGGGGATGGTGGTAAGAACTCACAAGTGGAGAGTTTAAACTGTTTTTAAAGTTTTTCTTTTTAGGTCTGAAAGAGGGAAAGAAAGCTGAGAGAAGCTGGTAGCTGATGTTTGCATATGAATGGTAAAAGTGATCAGTAAAAATGCTAATGAAGAGTGGTCTAGCCTGTGTAGAGAGAAGCAGGCATATAGGTGTATCCAGTTAAAGTTAAAGTCAGAAAGTCTTTATACCCTGTTTCACTTTGACTTGGAATTTTGGTTGAGAAGGCTGGGGAAAGTGGAAAGAACCCACAAGTTTAAAAGACGGTAAATTGAGGCAAACTAGTTTAAAGTGTAAACTGTACTTTTTAAGTTTTTTTCTTCTGCAGTTTTTGGAGCTGAGAAGCAGCTGGCTGGCTTTTGCATATCAATGGTAAAGGTCAACAGTGAAAATGCTAATGAGCAGTTTGTAGCCTGCTTCCTAAGGAGAGAAACAGGCATAGGTGTGTCCAGTTCAAGTTAAAGGTAATTGCTAATGTAACTGTTTGTAGCCTGCTTTGTAGAAAGAAGCAGGCAGAGATAGGTGTTCAAGTTTAAGGCAAAAAAATCTCTTTTTACCCTGTTTCAGTATTAGGAGGACGTAATTCACCAAGACCTCCCAGCACAAGGTTTCCTTAAAGGAGAGATTTTTTTTTTTGAGACTAGGTCTTGCTATTTTTGCCTGTGGAACCGCAGGCTCTCGTTGTCCGGGGTACCACAGACTCAAGCAATCCCCAGCCTCAGCTTCCCAGGTAGCTGGGATTATAGGCGCGCACCACCACGCCCAGCTATTTTTTTTAGAACTAGGTCTCGCTACGTGCCCCAGGTGGGACTCGAACTGCGAACCCTAGCCCCGGCCGCCTCATAGGCTGAAGCTTACAAGCATGAGCCACCATGCCCGGCCCTAAAGGAGAGATTTTGAAGAGAGTGACCACTGCTGTCATTTCAGAGCTACCTCTGGGAGACCAAAAGGACAGGGATTCCCAACACATTTGTCTTTTTGCTATTGAGGATTCATTCAGTGTTTTTTTTTTATAGCTTAGGTCACAGATAATGAGTAGACTCCCCTCCACTTTTGTCCCCACTTCTGTCTGAGATTTTCATTCTTTCTTAACATGTGGATTGTGTCTAATCGTTGATGGTGTATCACAGGGCTTTGGGAGGAAGTTGCAGAAAATCTGAAATGAATGTCAGTAAAAATGGTCACAGTTGGTCTTTAAATCTTGCCATTTTTAGTGTATAACACTACATTGTTAGAAAACAATAATTCCCTCTGAACTCTCCTTAGAAGATAAACATGTACAAACCAAATAGGTCTAACAGATCATATGAATAGAATAGTTGAATTTTATCTGGTGATTCTGACAGGAAAGCCTTGGTTTTTGACCAAAAACTTTTCATCTTAATGGTCCACATTTCTCTCAGTGATAGTGAAAAGTTTGTTTAATTTTCTAAAGATACTGTGAATATTCAAGAAAGGATAGCAATTCTGTGTATAACAGTTTTCAGATATCATAATTATATTCACCTGGTGGGTTATTTTCTAAAGATACTGTGAATATTCAAGAAAGGATAGCAATTCTGTGTATAACAGTTTTCAGATATCATAATTATATTCACCTGGTGGGTTATAAATTTTTCTTCTTAAACTGTCCAAATTAGAACTTACAGGTGATATCACAGATATTAGCAGTCTCAAATTCTATTTTTATTTATCAAATGTTTGTTGTTTGGGTAGCTGTGAAAGTAGGTGACCCGACTAAATTTTTATTTTAATTTTAAACACATATAGGCCTGCTTTTCTCTTTCTAGAGCAGGCTACTAGCAGTTCCTTTCCAATTACCTTTAACTGGATATACCTCTGCCTGCTTCTCTCTACAAAGCAGGATATAAGCAGGCCATTAGCATTTTCACTGTACCTGCCTACTATTGATATGCAAAGGCCAGCCAGCTGCTCTGCTTTCAGCCCCAAAAACTGCAGAAGAAATAAACTTAAAGCAGTTTACACTCATGGGTTCTTTCCACCACCTCCTGCCTTCTCAACCAAAATACCAAACCAATGCAAGACTATCAGTGCAGACTAATTTATATCTAACAAAGTGATTTCTAATTATCCTGATAACTACACAAGAAACATGTAAGACTCAGATTACTTTAACTTTCTCCAAAACCTTTCTCAGCATTGTCTAAAGTCCTTTCCCCAGATTGCCCAAAAATCCTCAGTCTCTCAGTCCTGATCACCAGGACTCACCAATGTCCAGTCAGAGTTCATGTCCAGACGCTTGAAGACATGTTCCTTTGGCTACTCCCTTGGCTTGCTCCTCCTTGTCTTCCACACTGTGTTCTCCTTGTCTTCCAGGTAGCAGGAACTCCATGGTGCCAAACGAGCAAAGTTCACTTTCTTTTCAGGCCTAACTTTTGCATGGCCTCTTTCAGACACAAGTCAAACTCAGCAAAACAAACTCGGAGTTAAATCTGCAAACTCCTTAGCCGCCTTTAGCACACATGTGGCTAGCCCAGGTCAGCCAAGGGCTGCAGGTCCCCAGTGGCCTTTGGCCAAGTCCACATGGCTCACATCTTTACTTTACAAGATGGCCGATTCCTAACTCTCCTCTATTGAACTTTTTTATCTGATCTCCATATTGACCTCCGATTCTCATCATCTCTGTTTCCACACCCTTCACATACTCTGATTTCCCACCTTCCAGGAAACCTGTGTTACCCTCCTCCCTCCTGCATCTCTCTGAAGGGAAATTCCAACTAAGGTCATTCTCACATTTTAGCATCTGTCCTTGAAATCTGCAATCTTAAACAGGAGACAGTGGGGGGCCGGGTAGCACACCCTATCATAACCTGGTAGAGGCACCAATGTAATGCCAGTCACACTTGCTTACTCAATAAATATTGACTGTTTCCATCTTTATTTTATTAGTGTTATTATCAATACCTATTTATTTATGTTTACCTTGATTTTTAAAAATATATAACAATATTGCATTAGGTAATTTTGTTTTAAAAATCTATTATAATGCATTTGAGTTCATACAAATTTAAATTGCCACAGTGAAAGCCAAAGTCGGGTCCAAAGTCAGATAACAAATGGTAAAAAAATATATTCTTAGTTTCTCACACAAAGGATTGCTTCCATAATATATAAAGCACTACAACTACTAAAATAAAGTTGTAAAGCTTTATGGTGTTATACCTTCGCTTAACTGTGTAGCAGATTGTGTAGTGTTAATATATATACTCAGAACCTACCAAAAAACCCTAGATGGGACACATAAGGCTATGATAGAGCCATGAGTATGTAAATAGACTTGAATATTTTTCATTTATTTCACAGTACAGTGACTCCCTCAGAAATGTTCTAGTACTCTTGGTGGTACCTTCCTGTCCTCTATCAATTGTCTTATATGTGATTCCTATCATCAGCTTTTCCTGTCTCCTTCCCCTATCCAGAAAGTCACTGAGTCTTTTCATTCATAGTCCTTCACATCTGCTCCAATCCTTGCAGGCCCACTAACTATTTTAGTTAAGAGACATTCAATGTCTCTCTTGTGACTAAACTCCTACTTTGGTCTCCTTTTCTTCTTTTACTCTGAGTAGCACAATGTACCACACCAAGATTACTTTTCCTAAAACATGGTTGGGTCACTTAGAAGCCTTCAGTGGTTCCCCAGCACCTAAAATGAAATCTAATCTCAGAGAGCCTGATATTCTGATTTGTTCTCCTTGTGTTCCTAGCCTTAGTATTTCTCAATACTGTTTTTAGGAACCCTCCAAACATCTAACTTGGTATACTTGATCTGGTCCACCATCCTCACTTCTGCTCATTACCTCCTCTCCTCCTCTTCACTAGGTTCTATTCTTGCCACAAGGCCCAGCTAAGTTTATGTTTCCTCCAGATGGTTTTCCTAGGAACCTCAGCCCTCAGGAACCATTGTTTTTTTTCTCACTGTATTTATTACAGTTTTATTTTATTTATTTATTTATTTTATATATTTTATTAATTACATTTATTATACCTCTCCTCTCGTGCTTAAACTTTGCTGCTTGAAGCCAGGCAGGGTGGCTCGTGCCTGTAAGCTTCAGCCTATGAAGCGGCTGGGGCTAGGGATTGCAGTTCAAGTCCCGCTTGGGGCAACACAGTGAGACCTAGTCCCAAAAAATAGCTGGGTGTGGTGGCGCGCACCTGTAATCCCAGCTACCTG
>PVHY01030182.1:0-13632 GCA_004024945.1 Uropsilus gracilis
CTATTTTTGCCCATGGAACCGCAGGCTCTCGTTGCCCCGGGTACCACAGACTCAAGCCATCCCCAGCCTCAGCTTCCCAGGTAGCTGGGATTACAGGCACACACCACCATGCCCAGCTATTTTTTTTGGAACTAGGTCTCGCTACGGGCCCCAGGTGGGACTCAAACCGCGATCCCTAGCCCCGGCTGCTTCATAGGCTGAAGCTTACAAGCACGAGCCACCGTGCCCGGCCTTATATTAGCTTTTGAGACTGACCAATACCAACCATAGGACATTCTGGAAAACTATGGATGGTAAAAAATACCAGTGGTTGCCAGGGGTTATACACAGAAGCACAGAGGATTTGGGGGCAGTGAAAATATATACTCTGTAGATTATAATGACAGGTACCCATCCAAACCCACAAAGTGTAGCACACAGAGACTGACGTGATGGGAAACTAGATTTTGGGTGATGTCAGTGTAGGCTGATAATTGTTTTTTTTGTTTGTTTATTTTTAGACCAGGTCTCACCCAGGGTAGTCCTGATCCTGCAGACTCAAGCAATCCTCAGCCTTGGCTTCCCAGGTATCTGGGTCACAGGCACCTGTCACTGTGCTTAGCTGCTTTTTTCAAAACCAGGTCTTGCTATGTTGCCTGGGGTAGTCTCGAACCTGCGAACCCAAGCGATTCCAGGCCTCTTGCCTTCCAGCACTTGGACTACAGGTGTGCACCACCACGCCCTGCTGATAATTGTTAAAAATGTGCCATTCTGATAGGGGATGCGCCTTGTCAGGCATGCAGTATATATGGGGGGGGGGAGCACAAACATATGGGGACTCTATTTTACATCCAACTTTGCTGTGATCCTATAGTACTTCAGAAAAGAAGGTCAATATAAAAAAAGTACTGGAAAGAAAACCCCACTGGCAATTTTGTATAGTTCAGCCCAGCGTCGGAGGGGTGTCTTGCGCCTTTGTGGCAGAGGGGACTGGCTGTGACAGAGTCTCCCTAGGACAGCTGGCCACTGTGTAGGGAGCCCGGCACCTGCCTTGCCTGGACGTGGGAAGGTAGACAGAGCTAGTGCTATAGCCTGGTGGACCAGATCCAGGTTCCGAGATGTTTACCTCCTTAAAGAGAACTACACAAGCACTTGTAGTGTTACTAATGCATTATTCCGTAAGAGAGATGAATTCAGCCACCAGATGGGAGGCTGAGGAAGGTTTTATCATGACTGTCTGTGTGAGAAGAGGAGATGGGGAGGCAAGGTGGGTGCACATAAGATGGAGGGGAAGAACGGGACACCTGAAGTAGTGCGAAGTGAGTTGTCACCAGCACGGTGCATGGGTGGGGGAGAGGTGAAGAGAGGATGGGAGAAAGAAGCGGGAAGACACAGAAAAGGGTGGGGAGAGGGAGACAGCGAGGGAGGGGGGCAGCATATGACATGGGGGTCCCCTCCACGAGAGCTGCACGTGCCGTAACATGAATGCAATCTGGCGTGGGCATGTGTGTCGGAGACAGAGATTTACACGGGGAAAGGGCACCTGCTAAAATATTTATAAATTTATCAAGAAAACATGTTTTAAAAATGAAAAATAAACAGATGTACAAGTGCAACTCGAGAGAAATACATTATGCGAGTCTGCAAAAGCTGAGCATGGTGCGGAGACAGCGAGGGAGTGGGGGTGAGTGTGCACGTGCGGGGGGGGGGCTTGCAGGCGGGTTCTACCTCCTTGCTGGCCCCCGCTGCTGCTGTCCCTCAGGCCAGGTGAGTTGGGCACAGCACCCCAGCTAGAGGAACAGGTAGGAACAGAAACACATCACTGAGGTTGAACACACCTGGCTCCCTCCCTGGAATCTAGAAATCTTCAAAGTGAGGGGCGATGTGGCCAGGCCCGTGGAGGGGAATCCCCGTTTCTTGGCCAAACCACTGACTCCTCCACACCTAGTTATTTGTAAAAGGTCCAGGCCACTTTCTAGCGGAAAGAGAATGAGGTACAGTATTGGTTCTCTGGAGGAAAAGGTTCCAGGTGTGGTGCTCTATGTGTCAAAGTCTCACTGTTCTGCTATGAACATGCTATGTTCTGCTTTCTAGCACACTATGCTAGAAAAAGCAGCAAAGAGGACAGAGAGATGCCCTCTTGGTTTCGCAACAGGACCTCAGCAAAGTGCTGTTCAGATCTACCTGGTGTGGGGCTCACAACTTGCTATTTGTGTAGCACTATGAAAGCTCACGGATTAGCCAGGTGTGGTGGCATGGACCTGTAGTCCAAGCGCTGGCAGGCAAGAGGCCTGGGATCGCTTGAGTTCGTGGGTTCAAGACTACCCTAGGCAACATAGCAAGACTTGGTCTCGAAAAAGCAGCTGGGTGTGGTGGTACGTGCCTGTAATACCCTGGTTTAGGCTGGGGATTGCTTGAGTCCGCAGGATTGGGACTACCCCAGGCAACATAGCGAGACCTAGTCTCAAAAAAAAAAAAAAAGTTCATGGAGCAGAATGCAAAAATCAGGTTATTTCTCCAATGTGGACAATGAGAATTCCTCATCTCTCAGAGCAGGAGTGCAAGGCTGGCACCGCCATGACACTGGTCTGCAGCTCTGACCATCAGTTCCAGCAGTCTCAGCCTTGCCTGGTTCCTGCCCGCAGCCCAGAGGGCTTTCAGAAGAACCCCCCCCCCCTACACCCTGCTCACAGCAGTGGTCTTACTCCCTTAAGTGACTTCAATTAAGACAATGTTTTGGCCTGGTGTGATGGCACGTGCCTGTAATCCTAGCCTAGGGAGACTGAGGCTAGGAATCGCTTGAGTCTGTGGGTTTGAGACTACCCGGGGCAACATAGGAGACCTAGTCTCAAAAAAAAAAAAAAAAATACCAATATTTTGGTTGTTAAAATAACAGAGAAAAACCTGACAGATGTTCTTAGTCCCACAACGGAACATTTGTACGTTTCGGAGCAACAGAGGATGAAGCCAGCCACTGTCGTCGTCATGAAGACCCACCAGGACTTGGGAAAGCACTTCCTGGAGAAGGGATGGGACTCTTGCTCTTCAATAACAAAGGATGTCCTTAGAAAGAATACAGCAGAGAAAGGACCAAGACAGAGAGGAAACCGCAGAGGCAGAAGCCCAGGGGAGGGGGAGCTGGGAGCTAAGAAAGCAGGGCAGGTCTAGGACGACGTTGGCAATGGAATATTTCCCTGCACTTTTCATGTCTCACTCTTGTTCTTAGGTTCTCACTGGTTCAGTGACTTTTTTTTTTAAGAGACTAGGTCTCGCTATGTTGCCCAGGGTGGTCTTGAACTCACGAACTTAAGTGATCCCTAGCCTCAGCTTCCCAGGTGGCTGGGATTACAGGCTCCCGCAACCGTAGCTGGCTCTTTTTTTGAGATTAGATCTCGCTATGTTGCCCAGGGTAGTCTTGAATCCGCAGACTCAAGTGATCTGTAGCCTCAGTCTCCCAGGTAGCTGGATTACAGGTGCGTACACCACCACGCCCGGCTTGGGCCAGTGACTTTTCGTGAGGCAAAGAACTGCCACAGAGCGTCTGTGGGTCCCACCTCAGATGGTGACCACATTATGGGGCCTCCCTGTTCTTTAGCCTGACCCAGCAACGGCAGCTGGGCTGAGTGCCCAGTGTTTAGCCAGCAGAATGGCTGAACTGAGTGAGGCTGGGCTGACTGGTATCCAGGCTGTTGCCAGGAGCCAGAGATCACCTGAAAGGGACTGACTTCCTGTGGCTGACAGTTGCTTATCCAGGAGTGGGGGCACTTAGCTACGAATGTGGAGGGGCCTGGGAGATGGGAGTTTGTCACCTGAGATAAAAGCACTCTCAGCACATGGAAATGACAGTCCTGCTGAGGCAGAATTATCAAATCAAGGACCTAGAGGCTGTGAGTGAATCTGGACCACATGGTTGAGCAAATGTGGGCCAGTGTTCCCTCTAACCTACATGCTTCTGTGGGAGGCAGGAGGAAGCACTGGGAAAAAACCCAAGACTCAGAATCAGACTGTCTTGCATGGTTGTCAAGCTCTACCATGTACTAGGAAGTTACCTAACCTCTCTGCACACTAGTTTCTCATACTCAAGTGCGGCTAAACAGCACCTAAGTCATAAGGTAGATGTAGGATTAAATATGATTGTCTATGATGCTAGTTTGGAATAATACATGGTCTAGCTTTGCATGCAATAAACAAATGCCAGCTTCTGAATGAAAAATAAAAGAGGACGACCCTCTTATGAATGGCTGAAGGGAGTTAAATTTTGTCACACAATCCCATCACACAATCCCACACCTGCACAGACACACTTGCAGATATTGAGTTATTATTTCTGTGGAGCTTATTTAAAAAGAAACTGAAAGCTGGGCCTGGTGGCGTGCACCTGTAATCCCAGCCACCTGGGAGGCTGAGGCTAGGGACCACTTGAGTCTGCAGGTTCAAGACAACCCTGAGCAACATAACGAGATCTAGTCTTTAAAAAAAAACAAAAAACAAGAACAAAATTAAAAAGAAAAAAACAAAAGAAACTGAGCCGGGTATGGTGGTGCGACCGTAATCCAAGCATTGGGAGGCAAGAGGCCTAGGATATCTTGAGTTTGTGGGTTTGAGATTACCCTGGGAAACATAGCAAGACCTGGTCTCAAAAAACCAGCTGGGCGTGGTGATGGGCTACTGTAATCCCAGCTACCTGGGAGGCTGAGACTGGGGATCGCTTGAGTCTGCAGGATCGGAACTACCTCGCGCAATGTAGCGAGACCTAGTCTCAAAAAGAAAGAAAGAAAGAAAGAAACTGAAATTTCTCTGAATGGCAACCCTCTGTTCTCCAGGCTTCACGGCAATGATGCCCCCTCGCGTTCCCTCGGGTTATTGACCGCATGGATGCGCCCACTCACCAGTTTGCGGATTTCACATTCTAAGTTCTGAATACAGTCCAGTTTCCTCTTGCGGCAGCGCTGGGCCGCGATGCGGTTCTTGCTGCGCCGCCGGACGTCGTGAATGAACTCTAACTGTTCTGAGGTTAGCTTGTGCATCTTGATCATCATCTGGAAATCGTTCCTTGGAAGATCTGTGATTTGATCTACCGGAAAAGGAAGTTTGACCTGAAACGAGAATAATATGATATGACAGCTGAGTTTTCGTTTTAATTCTGGCAGGTAGAACATCAGAAAATGGTAAAATCTCAAGATGACTGAGTAATATAGAAACCACTGAAAGCAAGCAGCGACGAACTCTTTCCTGTTTCAAGTATAAACGAGATGGGCTATCCAGATAATAAAGCAGAAAATGAACAGGCAAGTTATACTGTGGTTGTCATCGCTGAGACTTTGGAAACCAACAGCCTGGAAATTGTTGGAGATTTAAGTTTTCCTTGTTCCTGCAGCTTTGTGAAAAGGGCTCGATAGTGGAAACTTGTTTTCATAAGACGTCCATGGAGTCTCCTCTCGATAAAATGATGATTGAGAGACAGATCATCTACGATCCCAACCTTGGGAGGTTGAGGCTAGGAATCGCTTGAGTGGGCAGGTTCAAGACTACCCCAGGGCAACATAGCAAGACCTAGTCTCAAAAAATAGTGGGGCGTGGTGGCGGGCACCTGTAATCCCAGCCTTGGGAGGCTGAGGCTAGGGATCACTTGAGTCCGCAGGTTTGGGACCACCCTGGGCAACATAAGGAGACCCAGTCTCTGAAAACAAACAAACAAAACAAAACAAAAAACAAAAGATATTTACGGACAGATCAGAAACACCTGAAGATGCTGAAACGTGAAACACCTGGCCTGGCTCCTACTCACAGTAGCAGGACAAGGAGTTAGAACTGGACTCAGCCTTCCACAGGACACGAGACCTCAGGCTAGTGACTCTGAACCCCGGTTTCCTTTTCTGTAAAATGGAGCATGTTCTTTGTCTACACAGTGTTGTACCAGGCTCAGGCACTTCGGCAGTGTGTTTTCCCAAACCAGTCAGCCTAGCTCATGTTCCCTTTTAGAATACAGTGTGGACTCCCTCTTTATCAAGAGGTGGGATGCACATTCCTGCCTTTTTTTTTTTTCCTCTTTTTTGGAGCCTAGGTCTTGCTATGTTGCCTGGGGTAGTCCCGATCCTGTGAACTCATGCAATCCCCAGCCTTAGCTTCACAGATAGCTGGGATTACAGGCACCTGCCATTGCGCCTAGCTGGTTTTTCGAGACCAGGTTTCTCGCTATGTTGCCCAGGGTAGTCTCGAACCCGCAAACTAAAGCGCTCCTAGGCTTCTTGCTTCCCAGTGCGTGGACTACAGGCACGCGCCACCATGTCTGGCTACATTCCCTACCTCTTGACCAGCACAAATTGGAGGGAGTCCTGGTGTCTCTTCTGAACTTGGTCATAAAAGGCACCATGACTGCTCAGATGGCGTTCTCTGGAAGAACCAGCTGCCATGCCTTGAGGACACTTGAGCAGACCTAGGGGAGGCCCATGTGGAGAAGGACGTGAAGAAGGACGCTAACCCCCAGCCAGCCTTGCCTCACTGGCTATGTGAAAGAGCCACCTGGATAGGAACTTCTACAGCCTAGTCATGCCTTTGGGGCCCCAGTCAACACCTGACTTCAACCTTGTAGGATACCCTGAGCCAGAAGCATGCAGATGGACTACTCCTGAACGCCTGGCCCACGGCGATGATGAGAGATGTTAATGGCTCTTAAGGCACGAAATTTGCGGATGATTTGTTACGCAGTAATAGAGGACTACAGAAACTATAGTCAGCAAGCTTCCTCATTTCAAAGTTTTGGCAAATCAAGAAGCATGGTTCAAAGTCTCTTGAGGGGTACACATGTGTGTCCTCCTTATCGTACAACTCCGTGACAGGCTGAGATACAGACAGCTCTCTGTATCTACATGCTGGACTCAACCAATGATGGATGGAAAATACTGTATAAATAGAGCTCCAGACCTTAATTCTGAACATACACAGATTATTTTTCTTGCCATTACTTCCTAACCAGTATTCAGTCCACCTCTTTACATAGCATTTACATGGTAGTAGATATTAGAAGCAATCTAGCCACGATCTAAAGATTTTGGGAGACCACACATAGGTTATATGGAAATATGATGTCACTTTATATGAGGGACCTGGGTTTCTGTGGATTTTGGTATTCTCAGGGTTCCTGCAACCAGTCTCTGGTTGACAGGGAGGGAGGACTGTATTAAGAGTAGGAATAGCTGCTCTCTGAGGCCTCCTCAGCTCCCAGAAGGTGGAGAACAGACTTTGCAGCATTTGTCACTGTGCTTTCCAAGTCCCTTGCTGATGATATAAGGTCTTCAAGATTCAGTTGTGGTTCTGTTTTCGCAGCTCTAGAAAAAGGAAGGCTGAGTGTTGCTTGGCTGAGAGACAAAGCATTCTCTAGTTCAGACTGCTCACTCCGTGCTGCCACTAGCGTCTGCTGGACATGGACCAGCAGGTGGCACTGTAAACTTAAACTTGCTTCAAGCACCAGCCAGCGCTGCCCAACGCGAGCCACACGAGCAACTTTCTATTTTCTAGGAGTCACATTAAAAGAAGCGAAAAGACACAGGTAAAATTAACTGTAGGAACCCAACAGAGCCAACGCATTTTCAACATGCAGTGAAAGTAAAAAAATTATTAATGAGATATTTTATACTGTTTTGATAGTAAAATGTCAAAATCCAAAGCCTAGTTTACGCTCACGGAGGATCAGAATTCAGATGAGTCACAGTTCTAGGAATCAGTAGCCAGATGTGGGGTGCGGCCATTCGACTGGGTAACACAGGTTTCGAAGAGCCAACAAAGGTAGGTGAGTGAATTTGAGTAACGGAAAAGTCGATGGGCAGATCTGGGTTTAACGGATCAAAATATTTTGGGGTGACGAAATCAACCCTCTGTTAGTAGCCAGATGCTGCAGCTACACCTGTCAGGCTCAGGGGGAGGAGAGGAAGATATTTAGCCTTCAGTTCAGGCCTTTTCTTTGGTGGTGTGTGATGCAGGCAGACAGGAGGCCAGGTCATGGCATTCGAGGCTAGTTAATGCACATGCACAAAAGCAATCACCTGAACGACCACCTGACTTCGCCGTGGCTGACTGCAATTGCTGTCGGGTCACTCACAGCCTGCGAGATGTGGCATTTGCCGAAGCCTCCCAATGGACGCCCTCATTCAATTTCCACGTGGTGGACTCTGTCCCATGATACCTGTACGATCTTGGCCCCAGAGAGCAAAGTTGCCACGGTGCACATTACAGCACTCTGCTCAGCCTGTGCTGACGGCTACAGGCAAGCCGCGGGGACAAACAGCTCCTTGTTGTGGGCCGGGAAAGGGCTTTGTCCATGGGGCTGTGTTTGCCCAGGGCTTATAATGATATGAAAGACTGTTTGATTTCCCTTTTATGCCCTTTGGATAACAGACACTCAGATCCTGGACGGTGCCTAAATAACACAGAGGTCTGTGTGTTGGGGATACGGAGGTTTCCACACCAGGCAGAAGTCTTGTTTGCGTAGCAGAGTTTGCAGCACATTGGCCCTTGGGGCGCCTCCCCCTCTGCTGACTACAAAGCTATCCTGCTTCTGCTCTCAATTGTGTTTACTTATTTTGAGAAAGAAAATAGACCTATAGTTCCGGCCACAAGGAGAGTCAAAAGGCCTTCTATACTGAGCGCTACTGTATTTAAAATGGTCTACATCATGAATATAACACTAGGGGGGGAAGAACAGGAGAGGTTGACAGGAAAGAGGGAAAATCAACAATGCTGGTTTCAAAGTCCTTGAAGCAAAAGGCTGTACATAGAACATTTCAGCAGAGCTGTCGCAACTCGAGCTGCTCTCTAAAGAGGTCAAAGGAAAATAGCTGCAGACTTCTTCCATATGAAAAATACAAGACAAAATCAACCCCTCTCGTTTCTTTGGAAAAGGCTGTTCCTCCCCTAGCAAGGAGGACTTACACTGACTTCCAAGAGGGAAGTCCCTGAAGAATTCTTGGAAAGGCACAGAGGGAATGTCACCACATGTGCTGAACATTTTCAGAGTAGTAAGTTCCAAGTGCAGGGGCATCTTCCCTGCAGATGAAGGGCAGCCATGGGCCCCCGCATGGGGCTGGGAGAATATTCCATTCAGCGGTTCTCAGGTTTATTCCCCAAGTGGGCCTCAAAAGTCAACTGACATGACTGGAACTTGGAAAGCTGAACACATGGAGAAGACGTCCTCCCTCCTTTCTTCCAGAGAATTCTTACAACCCATACAGGCCCACTAGAACATAATCTTTTTTTGAGACTAGGTCTTGCTATGTTGCCTGGGGTAGCCCTGATCCTGTGGACTCAAGCGTTCTCCAGCCTCAGTCTCCCAGGTAGCTGGGGTGACAGGCACCTGCCACCAGTCCTGGCTGCTTTTTCGAGACCAGGTCTTGCTATGATGCCCCGGGTATCCTTGAACCCGCAAACTCAAGCAATCTCTGGCCTCTTTGCTTCCCAGTGCTTGGACTATAGATATGAGCCAACCCGCCCGGCAGAATGTACTATTTTATTAACTATGCCTCCTCTACCCTCACCCTCACCCCCTCTATTCTTCCAGGATTTCACTCAGCAGGGCTCTGCTTTTCACTCACTGGACTCCCACAGATAATGCAAAGCATCCAAGCTGATGAGACGAATTCTCCCCCACCCTCCAGCACCTGGCCCGCTGGCCGGCCTGCAGGTGTGTTCCGCAACCACATGCCTATAGGGCCTGCATGCAGAAGCAGACTGCATACAAGGGAGAGGGCTTGTGGCACTCGGGACGCTGCCTTCTCTTTCAACGCTGCCATACGGGCACTGTCCCCACTGTGTTCTCAGTCGGGACGCCAAGATCAGGGACAGCCAGTGATCAGCAGGCTGAGGGCCCAAGAGGGCACGGAGGAGCGGTGTGACAGCTTGCATAACCCGCCACTGCTGATCTGACTTGTCCCCCCGCAGGCATTCAGTCTTCTCCTCCTGGAGCACAGCAGCAGGAAAGAAAGGGACCGAGGGAGCTGCACTGGGCTGGTGACCATGGGAAGGCTACTACCCGCCCCCCCCTTCCCCGGGAGCTCCTCTTGCAAGCAGTCTGCGAAATGAAGGATCCTGGCAATGGGTCCTTGGAACCCCACAGGGGCTGACAAAGGGGAGGAAGCAAGTTGTGAAATCTGAACTGGGAATAAAAACCAAATATTCCTTTTCCAGGGCCCGGTCAGAGGATGCTGCCATATATACTTTGATTTTTTTTTTTTTTTTTTTTTAGAGACTAGGTCTCGCTATGCTGCCCGGGGTAGTCCCGAATCCACGGATTCAAGTGCCCCCAGCCTCAGCCTCTCAGGTAGCTGGTATTACAGGCGCACGCCACTGCACCCAGCTATTCTTTTGAGACTAGGTCTTTCTGTGTTGCCCAGGGTAGTCTCGAACCCACAGACTCAAGTGATTCCTAGCTTCTGCCTCCCAAGTCGCTGGGATTACAGGCATGCGCCACCATGCTCTGCCATATATACCTTTAAACAGTCTTGTAATCAGGCAGTACTAAGCTATCTCATCTCACCATGCCTCTGAACACACACTTCCCTCACCTGACATCTGGTTTGCTGGATGCGGGATACTGGGGGAGCAGGATGGAGAGGCAAATTAGCAAGTCAAAAGCATTTATTTTCTTTTTCTTTTTTGAGACTAGGTCTCACTATTTTTGCCTGTGGAACCGCAGGCTCATGTTGCCTGGGGTACCACAGACTCAAGCAATCCCCAGTCTCAGTTTCCCAGGTAGCTGGGATTACAGGTACATGCCACCACGCCCAGCTATATTTTTTCGGAACTAGGTCTTGTTACAATGCCCCCAGTGGGACTCAAACGCGATCCCTGGCCCCAAATGCGACTTCCTAGGCTGCCGCTTACAGGCATGCGCCACCATGCCTGGTCCAAAAGCATTTATTTTATCTCTAAAAATCCTGTCAGCAGCTGGTTTGTGAATCTTCTTTCCTATGTCTTGTTTCACCACCAGATATTCAGTCTAAGTTATAGGAGTCAACTGCTACTATCAGCACCCTGAGGTCCTGACGGTATGGTTAACTCTCCAAAACCTTTACCCCCCTACGCTTTGAAGACATCCTTACATCCTTAGGCGCTGTCAGGGGAGAAAGCAAGGTGCTTACGGGACTCAGTCCAGTTGGAATGGGGACAGCCAGGATGGTGCCAGGCAGACGCACACGATAAAGTTTCCACTCTCAGACAAGATACATTTCCTGCACAACTGTCCTTCTACACTTTATTCTCATGGCCCAGTTTCTGGAACCAATGCAGGACACCTGGGATTTAGTTGTGATACTGCAATTAACTAGCTGTGTGATCTCAGGCAAGACTTTCATTTCCTCTGTCCTTAAGTTCTTTGAGGATCTGCAAGTCAGAGGGAAACTATACCTGCCCTACTTAGCTTATACAGTGGTTATGAAAAAAAATAAAATTGAATAGTAGCTGGAGAAAGTGCTTTGAAAACTCTGAACTACCTTGCAGAAATGATATACTTTTACTATTATTTATGCCTTTCAGTCTTATCTTTCCTTGCCACATGTTTATTTTTACAGACAAACAGTATGCTTTAGAGTTCCACATGCTAAAAACATCTTTTTAGACAACATAAAAACATTGTTTCAATTAGAAATGTGGCTGACTTCTATGCTGCCCAGCAAGTTTTTCTTTATTTTAAGCAGATCAATTACAGACACTTTCAAAAAAAAGATGGTTGCTTCAACAAACCACAAATATGACAGTAAAATTTTATATGCAACATGTGTCTGGAAGTCAGTGTTTGGGTGGAGTAAGAGTCAGGCAGTTTTCTATTTCAATGCTTGCTCTGGACCTTATCCTCTGCCCCAAATACAAACACATTTTTTCATATCTCTTGATTGTATATACTTTTATCTCTTTTAATATGAACCGTAAGCACAAGTCCAACTAATCAAAAATACTTCTGCTGTACAAATAACCTGTCTTCCTATAAGGAAACTGAGACCCACAATTCATTTAAAATGCTGGTATATAACCAATCACTAAGAAGTTCACTATTTGGGAGGTGTTTGTGACTTTTCAATATTTTTCAAATTTAAAACCTGTAAACTGCAGTGAGATATCACTTCAAACCCACTAGAACTGGTCTAATAAAAAAGAGAAACAATAATAAGTACTGGTGAAGATGTGAAAAAATTGGATCTCTCACATACTACTGACAGGGATGTAAAATAGTGGTTACTTTGGTAAACAGACTGGTAGTTTCCTAAAAGGCTGAACCCAGAATTATCATGATTCAGTAATTTCACCCCTAGATATATAATAAAAATAATGGAAAACACATCTATGAAAAATTTGCACACAAACACAGTAACATTACTGCAAATAGCCTCAGAGTTGGGAACAACCCAAATGATCCACAGCTGATGATATCAACCAGTGGATTATTATTCAGCAAAAAGGAACAAATCACCTATATTTGATGATGTACCTGGCAAACACATCAATGCAAACTAGGAACCTTGAGATCACTATACTAAGTGAAAGAAGCCAGACATAAAAGGTCATGGAGTATAAGATTTCATTGACATGAAATGTCTAGAAAAGGCAAATCTATAGAGACAGAGATAGACTAGTAATTGCCTGGGGTTGAAGGGAGGGAGCGATGAGAAGTGACTGCTATTGGGCGATGAAGAAGGTTTGAATTTCTCAATTGACATTGGAGATGGTTGTACAATTTTGTGAGTCTTGATGAATTATTCCCTTTATCAGGGTAAATGTTATAGTATATAAATTATATCAATTTAAAAAAACTTGTCTGAGACATATATATAGAAAAAATAAACATTACAGAAATAAATAGAAAATTTCCCTCTCTCCTACCTTTCTGTACGGAAAAATATACCACATATTAAAAATAGAGAAAAAAACAGGCACTGTTTCTAAGAAAGGGTTCTTACTCCAATACAAGGGTTAAGGGGTCTAAAATTGATTAGAGTCAAACACTACAAAAGAAAAATGAGCAAAGATGCAAATTGGTATGTACAGGAATAAAATGGCAAGGAATAAAATGGCAAATACATACAAAAAATGTTATCCACTTTGTGTTTTCAGATTGGCAGAGATGAAAGGGATAGGTAAGAAGCAGTGCTGGCGAGAACAGGGCAAAATTCACACTCAAAAACTGCTGAAAGATAAGGGAATTGCTGCAACCTCTTGAGGAAGTAGGTGGCATTTAACAAAGATGCATATCCTTTAACCACTTACAGGACTCTAGTCTGCAAAAAAAATAAAAGTGCCGCTTCTACCTATGTTCCCAAAATGTTTAATGCACAGTGTTTGTAAGAGGGGAAGAGGGGAGTTGACTGAAAATGTATGTTGAAAGGTGATAATGGAATAAACGGTGCTCTAGTATTCTATATACCTTTGAATTTGTTTTCTAGGAGCTTCTTCTAAAATATGATTTGCCTGCCGGGCACGGTGGCTCGTGCTTGTAAGCTTCAGCCTATGAAGCGGCCGGGGCTTAGGGATCGCGGTTCGAGTCCCGCCTGGGGCCCGTAGCGAGACCTAGTTCCAAAAAAAATAGCTGGGCGTGGTGGTGCGCGCCTGTCATCCCAGCTACCTGGGAAGCTGAGGCTGGGGATTGCTTGAGTCCGTGGTACCCCGGGC
>PVHY01030183.1:0-13630 GCA_004024945.1 Uropsilus gracilis
GCTGGGTTGGGGAAATGCTGCCCCCTGGGAGCCCTGGGCACTGCCCCCTCAGCAAGGCCTTCGCTTCTCTGAGAATTTGCTCCTGGAGGTCCCAGCAGAGCCTGGTGGTGGCGCTGAGCTGGAAGAGACACGGAGACAGAAGGTGCAGGAGAAGGGACTTGCGGGGGCTGGGGCAGGGCCAGGTTGAAGCACCGGGGACTCTAGGGGCCCGGGCTAGTCCCCCTGCCCGCCACATTAACAAGCTCGCCCATCGGTGTGTGCATATGCGTGTCCCTGGAGGCTGCGGCTCATACTTAGGGGCCCGCGGGCTGTGTGCGTGCACTGCCATGATGATGTCAGTGTGCGTGCATGTGTGCGTGTCTGGATGGTTCTCAGTGGGTGAGTGTGACGAGGGATGCACGTGTGTGAGTCTAGGAGGATGACGGTGTTGGCATCAGCTGTAAAAGGGCTGAGGGGAGTAGGGTGTAGGGGCTCTACCCCAGGGGAGGAAGGGGAGGAAGATCTGGGTTCAAATCCTGCCTGGGCTGCTTTGGGCGGGTGATTTAGCTTCTCGGGATTTCCAAATAGGGACTTGGCTGGTGGCCTCTTTACAGGGTGGTTGTGAAGTTCCAGTGGACTGGGTGGAAAGGGGCCCGTGAACTCTAAAAGCCTGGCAAGTCTTGGGAGAAGGTGGGAGCCATGGGATTGCTCCAAGACAGGAGGGTAAATATGGTAATGATATGCAAATCAGGTGAGACTTGTGCCAGGAATAAGACGATAATAAAAGGAAGGCCCAGGCCCTAATGGATCAGACCCGAGCTGCCTGTGTTGGGGACAATGTTTATTGATGTGCCAGGGCTGTGGACACGCCCCCTCCAGCCTCTGTCCACTCTTTGCCAACCTGCTTGCCCACTCCTGACTTGTGAGGAACCAGAGGAATGGCTGGGGGCAGGAGCAGCAGAAAGAAGGGAAGGAACGAGGCAGCACTCAGCCAGCCTGTGTGATAAAGAACTGGAGAGAAAGGAGGGGAGAGATAGAAACGGCATGGGGGGGTGTGAAGGTGTGAGCGGGAGCGGGGAAGAGACAGACACCACTGGGCACCCAGCACTGTCCACCCGGCGCTGTCCGCCTGGAGTCCGCATCAGAGGCCTCAAGAACTCGGGGCCACGAGACTGTCCCTGCCCCCACGGGGGATGCCAGCGCAAGTCCTGGCCGCCTGGGCTTCTGACGCATTGCTGTAACGGAGGTTCCCAAGAACCTTTCCTCCGGTTGGATAATTTGCGAAAACAGCCCATCAAGTTCAGGAAGATATTTGTTCGCTGGTGTCTTGGAAAAGGTACAACTCAGGAACCGCCCGAGGGAGACTCGCTGCATGGGGTCAGGCCCCCGGGGCAGGACATGGCATAGAACTCGCCCCCTCCAGGCAGCCCATCCCCACAGCACCTTGAAGCTCCGCAGTGTCCACTTGAGGACTTAAGATACCAGCACGGGAGGCCTGTGTGAGTGCTGCTGAGTGTGGGTCCCTGGAATGCTGGGATGGCATCATGGAGGTGAGGCCAGAGGCCAGGGGACAGGGCAGGCCTTGGCGTGGTGATTGCATGTTTGTAATTGTCTCCCTAAAATAGAATCACCATTAAATAAATACAAGTAACATTGGTTTCGGTCAGTTTCACTCATTCATTGGAAACAAAGATCTGTTGTATTTAATGTATTTTTGCATTAGAAGATGAATTATAGAAGTCAGAGAATACAAAAATAATGAGAGGAAGCAAATCAGAAAAAGTTCAACTCCAAATGGTAACTACTAATAACACTTGGCTTCTTTTCCTCTATAGTTATTTCTTCTACATCATGATCTCTATGTATCCATCTATCATTTCTTCCCCATCTTTACTCTCACTTTCTTTTTCCATCACCCATCCATCCATCCACCCACCCACCCATCCACTCATCCATCCCTCCATCCATCCCTCCATTCATCCATCCATCCATCCCTCCATTCATCCATCCATCCATCCCTCCATTCATCCCTCCCTCCATCCATCCCTCCCTCTATCCATCCCTCCCTCCCTCTATCCATCCCTCCCTCCCTCCATCCATCCATCCATCCATCCCATCCATCTGTCCATTCATTCATCCATTCACCTAGCCATTCATCCACCCAGTCACCCACCCACTCACAAAAGGCATCACAATATACTTGGTGATTTTCAACGTACCTTTTCACAAAACCATTTGTGTGAGTATTTCCCATGTTACCTAACATTCTTCCGCAACACCTTTCTCTATTTTTGGGGAAACATGGCTTCTTTTTTAACCTTTTTATTATGAAATAAAACATAGAGACAGAAGCTACACAAACAAATTCCATATGTCACTTAAATGTTTTTACTCTGCAAGCTCCCCCTGCCCTGTTCTTTTCCTTAATAAGTTTTACTTATTTTTAAAAACAACCCTGTGACTGTAGAATGTGGAAGCAGGTTAAGAAATAAAGCTTTAGATAAGAGGAAAACTTCCTATCTCCATAGCCCCCTCTAGCACACCTAGAGGGGTGGGCAACAGCACATTTCTCACCTAACCTCTTTGAAATGTCCCAAGAGACATATAATCCATTAGTAATAACTGTTGCCACCACAGGTAAATTCTGCTGTTATCACACATCCCTGCATCCTCCCTGCTATGTGTCATGTACACTTTGCTACTTCCTCATCACATCATTGTAACATTTCCTTGCTGTGGTATATAAGGGGCTTCACAGCTTCATTAAAGCTAGACCTAAACATGCTTCCCAAAATCCCCGTTCTGTGGGCTAGCCTCACAGATCGCTATCAATCTCTTCCATCTCATTTCTTCTTCATTCCACACGCAACACCTACCACATGACCAACACCTGTTTCAAGAAAAAAGCTGACCAGCCTCTCAAATACCTTCCTACCTAGTGAAACTGCTTCCTTCCCCCTCAAATAATCACTATCCTTTGTGTCAACTACTCTTTGCATTTCCTGGTAGTTTTAGCACCTAAATGGACACATACAGACACTCTAATTCAGTTGGCTTTTTCATAAAAAGTCTGTATGTCGGCATGGGCTTCCACTCTGTTCTTTCTTAAAATCTGTTTGCCCTGTCGAGTTTCCCAGGCAGGAGTCTGTCGAGTGCGTTTCAGTCTGCCCTCTGTCTTCTGCCCATGCCTGCAAATTGGCTTCATCGTTAATCGTCCTATTGTGATTTGTAACCAGTATTTTTAAATTGCACCACTTTTTTCAATTGCTGCAATGAAAATGACTAAGATACACATCCTTGTAGATACCCTTTTGTGTACCTGTGGGTACCTCATTCTTATGGGGCCCCATCACCCTCCTGCACCCCAGTGGCCCTCGTCATCACTAAGAGCATTGTGGCATCACCATCAAGCCAGCCCTGTGTGGGTGTCACACTCTGAATGGCCTACCAGCAGAGCTGCAGCCCATCCAACTCCTGCCCAGGGCTCCACAGCCCCCCACTGCCCCAGCTCCAACCTGAGTTATTATGTTTAGTGCCACCTGGAGGCCTTTCTCATGTGGTCCAACTTCCAGTCCTCCCACAGCCCATACTTCTATGGCCTCCAAAGAATTGGGAATGAGCTTATGTCAAATACAAGTCTATTTCTTAGTGTGTGTTGAGATATTTACATGTTGAGAGAAATGTGATGTTGCCAGTACTATTTGTAGCTTGCACCATTTCCGCTTGACCCACCTCTAAGTTCAGTCACAGCTGTGGTGACCACATAGGGTTTTTCCAAGGCAGCCAGGAAATCTAGGGTAATTAACCACTGGTGGCCAACTTTCAAGCAACAGCCCGGTGGCAGCGATGGGGGGCCATGTACAGTGTCTGTCTACCATGCTTCAGAGAGACAATGTTCAGGTATATCCCACACACTTCTTTAGGGGGTCCCCAGCAGGATAACTGTCTCTTACTCTGTCCGGGGCACACCCTTCTCTGGTGTTTCCTCCCTCACCACCCCCTATCTCATTCCTTTGCCTCCTTTGCTCCAGTTTCCTGGTATTACCAAGCAATTAAACTCCTGCCCCTGAGGCAAGCTTAAATTTGGGGGAACCCAAACTAGTCTATTGCTATTTGTGGGGCGTGGACATAGGTTGAGAGCTATGCCTTAGATAAAAGGAACACCTTTTATCTTTCTAGTCCCCTCTGGCACACTAGATGGGTCAATAGCGCATCTCTCACCTGTCACCCAGCTTTCTTTGGAATGTCTCTTTGGAATATCCCAAGAGACATATGACCAATGGATAATTGACAGGACCCCTCACAGGTAAATTGTCCTGTTGTCACCTTTACCCCTGCTATATGTCAGGTATGCTTGGGACTCAGGTTGCTACTTCTTCATTAGCTCATTGTAACTGTTTCCTTGCCAAGGTATATAAGGGTCTTCATAACTTCATTAAATCAGACCTTGGACACATGCTTTCCAAGTCCCCATTCTGTGGGCTGGTCCCACAGATCACTATCAATCTTTTCCATCTCATCCTCCTTCTTTTCCACATAGGACTCCTAACAGTATTGTTGTGACATCACAGCCTAGTGAATGGGCGTACCAGAATTCTCCAGAAGTGGGCAGCTTGAGAACCTATACCCAAGTGGTCAACACTGTGGGACCTTTATTGTAATCACAACACCCTGTACTTGGGAACAGGCTACAAACTAAGTTTCCTCCTTCTGTCCCTGCTGAACGGGAGACTGAGCTGTGCAAGAAGACTTGTCATGCCTCTAAGAACTCAGCAGCAAGTTGAATTAGCCTGATCCCAACACATGAATTTTCTAGAGGAAAGAGAACAAGGCCAGGTGCATGGTACTTCACCAGGAATAAGTGGCCAGAGGAGAGTCACCTTACCAGGGAGGCCCAGTGACGTTCGTCTCTTTTTGACTTTTATATTTACTTCCTGTATTTCAGTTTTTGAACTAGCTTGTTTTTTAAAATTCCTTTGACAGAAAAGAGTTGTTAACTTTAAACCTCGAAGAGCTCGTTTGAACAATAAAACGCTAAAAAGTCAATAAAAAAAATGGACCAAAGACTGGAAAATAAATCAGAGGAAAAGAAAGACAAATGGCCAATAAAAAACCAAAAACATGTTCATCCTTTCTACTGCACAAGAAATGCAAATTAAAATGACAAAATGCCATCTTTTGTCTATCAAACTGGCAAAGTTTTTAGGATGTTTAAAATGCTGAGTGTGACAGACGGCTTTTCACTCCCTCAAACACATCCTCTCGTTCTTCCATCGTGGCAGAGTGGACATGTGGTTTCTCAGTTAGAGACACAGCTCCACGTGACAACCTTTCAACTGATGACTGACTGCATAGACAATGGTGGTGCCCAATCAAGTCCAGGTGAGCAGCAGGTATGGGTTCTTATAACTTCCCTCTCTGATAACTGTGCAGACATTTCACCAAAAGATGCATCTCTCATCCCTCCCATACCTAATTTTCAGCCTGTTCCCAAGCATGGAATGTTATGGTTACAGTAGAGGTCTCACAATGTTGGCCACTTTGGTCTGGGTTCTCATTATAACCCCACTTGTGAGCAACACGTGACTATATATCCCAGGCTCTTTTGCAACTGGATAAAGCACAAAGCTAAAGTCTCACCAATGGAAGTATTTAATTTTCATTCCCCTTGTTGAACTAGCCAGGGGTCACAACAGCCTCAAATTGCATAAACCAAGGAAAGCTAAACAAAGGGATAATTTGCAATGATTTGGACAGTGTGTTACAAAGAACTTGGGCTTTGTGCCAAAATGAGTGATTGTCTTTTACCTTATTTCTACTTTTGCTTTTCAGTGTTTTCTGCTGTGGCTATATATTCCTAAGAAATCATTTTAAAAATAAGGAGATGTGTTATTCCTCGGTAGAAATTTTTGTGGTTCCATAACCTCTTACCAATTCAGCTTGCAATCAGAGGAAAACACTGATTCATTTTTGAGTCTGTTTACTTTCTCCAATTTCATGTGCTATCAGTGTCTTGTTTTGCTCCGCATAATGTTCTTGCAGTTAATCCATGTTATTACATGTAACAACCATTTATTCTTTCATTGTTGAATGATATCTTGATGAGTGGATCTACCACACTGTGTCAGCACATTTGTCCACATTTGTTGGATGGATGGATTTCCAACTTGAGGCTATGGTCAACAAAGATGCTATATAGGCACATTTATGTTCAAAAGTAAAAAGACAAAACGTGCTATTAGAAAGTAGCCATGAGCCAGCAAGAGTCGGTCCACTTGAGTATCATCAGTGTCATGTGATTCTTTCTCACTCACTGTCCCAGTTCCTGAAATTGGGTTCTGATTTCCTGTCTCTGAGAATGGCCCCATCTTCGCTGCATCTTAGGTACAGTGTAAATTGATAACCTTGAGTTACACACACACAACACATACCTTCACTCACGGTTTGCAGGATACTCTAATATTCATCTCAGCTCCTAATTCTGACTCCCACAATGATCTGGGTTCTGGTTCTATTAGATTACACCTTCATAAGAAATCCTAACGCTTTCCTTCCAAATTTATTTACTCTCAAACTGTGCTTCCCTCATACCTTCACTTACGGTATTTATTCACTTATTTACAAGGTACAACTCTAGCAACTATGGGAACTTGAACTAGTGGACAGCGGGGCAGGGTGGGCTGTAGCGCCATCCAAGTACCCACAGGGAAAGCAGGACAATTTTCAGCACCAAGGAGAGCTCCGAGGGAGCCGGTTCCCAAGATCATCTCTTGCCGACAAAAGCCTTTTATCCTGGGAAGCTTATGAATATCCTTGTAGGTCATATCCACAGGGAAGAATTGTGCATCCCTGGGGTGTCAGACGAATTCATTTTTTATGCTAAATATAATGGACTGGTAGTTACAGCTCAAAATACTCTACTGGAGAGAACTGGGGAGGTTTTGTAGATTCAACAGGAAATTGTTCCATGACTGATTAATGACGTTAACCACAGGTGGGAAATTAGGAATTCATGGTTTATTATTTCTCTTATGCCTTTGCCAACTCCAGTCTAATCCTTAGGGTACATACAAAAATTTTGTATATATTTTCGCCATATCTATATATCCTTTCCTCCTGGGTTCTTTGCTTTTTTTAAAATGGAGGTTTTTCTGCCATGAGATTATGAAAGTATTCTTTTACCTTGTGCTCCAAAACACGTGTAATTATTTTTTAAAAGCCTTATGTGCTTCATCTGCCCATTCATATCGTCTTTCATAAATACCATAATGTTTTCTCAACTGTCATTTTATAGTAACTTTGATAGTAGTAGCAAAAATCTCCATTGTTGCTAGTTTTGTAAATTTTCTTGGCTATCCTTGTACAAGTTTCCTTCTCCCACAAACTTAAGAATTAATTTGAAAAAAATTCCATTTGAATTTTAATTGAAATCATGTTGACTTTATAAAGTAATTTGGGGAAAACAGATTTTTTTATAATATAAAGTCTTCCCCCTTCAGAAACTATGTACACTTTCCCCTTTTATTTACATAAATATAGACGTGAACTTTTGTTCATAGAGATACACATTTCTTGTGAAGTGTATTCCTGAACACCTTATGCACCTTATACAGAACACCTTTATTTCATATATTCCATACAGGTTTCTTTGCTATCTTTTAAAGGGTTGGGATTTTATTATTAACTCATTTTTGTTTCATTTTATTGATTTGCCAGTAGCTTATATAATTGTATAGTTTGGAGAGTACATACTAAAAAAGCAATTTACAGATTCAATACTATACCCATCAAAATCCCAATAATGATCTTCAAGGACATAGAACAATTATAAAATTTCTATGGAACCACAAAGACCCCAAGCAGCCAAAGCAATCCTGAAGAAAAGAAGAAAAATGAAGTGATATCACTATCACTGACTTGACAGTGATAAAAACTGTATGGTATTGGAATAAAAACAGTAACACAAATCAGTGAAATAGATCAGACATAGATCTATATGATATGGACATAGATCTATATGATATGGACAATTAATCTTGTTACTTTAAACATTTTTATTGAGATTATTTTGACTTATGATTTTATATAGGTGTCAGATGTATAGCATTACTATTCAACACTTCATATTTTTGGATATAATTGTGAATGTGATTTTCCCTGTGAAATGTTCTAATTAGTACTAACAGTTACAACATCGATTGAGTCTACGATCTGTCTCCTTTTCTGAAGTCTCTTACTAGCTTCTAACAGTTTTTTACCCCTTTCCTCCTGGATCTTCTACTCTCCTTGTCCTCTTTAGTTGGACCTCGCTTTTCAATACTATTTTCTAACTATCTATCTACAATTAATGCCTTTTTAGTTAGGTCTCGGACACACTTCATCCTTAAGCACACTGCAATGTGTATCCTTCATTAGTATCAGTGCTGTTTATGGTTTTTGAAAAAAGAAACATAGCATATTATGAAATCCACAAATGTGAAAGGTATCCATGAATTTTGACCAGTGCAGATATTTATGAAACCCAAATCCCTCAAGACAAACTATTACCAGCATCCAAGGAAATCTGCTTTTGGATGCTATACAGTATGATCACATAGTTATTTATTATGTTTTGTTGAGAGTTTGTCATTTGAGGCAGGTTGGTTTGATAGAAACTACCAGCTGTTGCCAAAAGTGGGAACTTTTTGTACTTGTTTTTTAATCCTTTTGGTTTCGTAAGCCTGTTCCTAATTGTGTACTGGGCATTGTGTATGAAAAAAATGATAGGAATGAGATTCTGGATGATGTGACCTTTCTCCAGAGAGGATTTTTTTTTTTTTTTTGCTTCTGGCAAATAGATCAGCCGGAGGCAGATCATTTCTTTCCAACCAGGCATTGAGATGATTCAAAACTGGGCTTCATTCTGGTGGGAGCTGGTCTCTTTCCAGGGTTAATAGAAAGATGGGTGTGTTTTGTCTGGTTTTCCTGTCATTCATGGGTCCTAAACAATTTTGTCCCCCTAACCTCAAGACAGTTGTAAGTTCTATGCAGCACAGGCTTCTATACTGTCACTTCAGTTTTTGAATTACCAAGTCCTGTGGGTGAATATAAGTTGCCAAATGCTCAGCTCACCTACCTTAAGTTTTTTGCTTCAGATCCTGCTCTAAATTCTTTCTACATTTGTAACTCTCTGATATCTGCAGAGTTTTTAATCCACATATTCTAGTTGTTTTTCCTGCATGGGGTCACGTCATCACAAGTCATTTAGACTGCCAGATGTACAATGCTACCACTGATTTTGAAATTGCAATGTTTTTTTTTGGTTGTTGTTGTTTTTGAGACCAGGTCTCGCTATTTTTGCCCATGAAACCACAAGTTCACATTGCCCATAGTCCCATGGACTCAAGTAATCCCCAGCCTCAGCTTCCCAGGTAGCAGAGATTTCAGGCGTGCGCCACCACACCCAGCTACGTTTTTGGGACTAGGTCTCGCTGTGTTGCCCTGGGCAGGACTCGAACCGAGATCCCCAGACCCCGTCACAACTCCGTAAGCTGTCGCTTACAGGCACGTGCCACCGTGCCCGGCTGAAATTGCAATGTTTTCTAAGCACTTTTCAGTATGTTCAAAATCTTTGAACCATGAATTAGTTTTGAATTTGTTTGTTCTAATTCTATCTGACTGATCTCCAATATAACTTATGATATGTGTTAAATTTTATTTTGAAGGCAATATTTTCTGTTTAATGAATATTTGGGAAAATATCTATTATATGTTTGTAGAGAATTATACTATCTATTGATCTAGCTACCTAATAAATTAAGTTTAATCATTGTGCCTTTCAACTCCACACATCTCTGATAAAAATGCATTTTATTTTTTGATTTGTTAAACTTGGAGAGCTGTCACTTTTGTGGATTTATTTTTCTTTGTAATTCAATCAGCATTTGCTTCGTGTGTTTTGAAACACATGAATTTGGAGCATCACCGTTCAAGTTGTTTTATCTTTCTGGTGGTTTGTGCTATTTTCTCATGTAATATACCTTTTACTTTCAATTAATTTTCTACATTGGTTACAGCTACTATTGTTAGCATAGCAACTTGTGGAGTAGTCTCCAAAAATTGTTGCCAACAATCCCTCCCACCTTATACATGCTTTCTCCTATAAAGAGTGTAGTCTAATCCCTCTGTCCTTGAGTCCATGCTGGCCTTGTGACTTTGTTACCTTATGGTGCTCTAGCGCAGACAGAACAAATGCTGAATGGAAGCAACCGCAGTGGATACCTTTGCCTTGCTCCTCATCTGAGGGAGAAAATATTCATTTAATCACTTAATATAGTGTTACTTGTGAAATTTTTGTTAATGTTCTTTATCAAGTTGAGGAGGTTATCTTTTATTCCTATTTCACTGGGAAATGTTATCATAATGTGTAAACTGCTCCAATTCCAATGGAAAATAATATGGAGGATCCTCAAAATATTAAATAAAAAAGAGATCATATGATCCAATAATCCTACTCTTTGGTATTTATCCAAAGGATGCAGAAAAATGCTAATTTGAAGAGATATATGCATTCCTATGCTCATTGAAGAACTATTTATAACACCAAAGAAATGGAAACAACCTAAGTACCTAGCAACAGATGAGCAGATAAAGAAGTGTGGTATATATACACGATGGAATGTTACTCAGCTATAATAAAAGATGAAATCTTGCCGTTGGTGACAACATGAATGGAACTGGAGGGGACCTAAACAAAATAAGTCAGAAGGAGAAAGACAAATAGTAGATGGTTTCACTGATGTGTGGACTATAGAGACACAAAAGAGGAACAGACAAATTTAAATGAAGACAAGAACTATGCCTATAGCAGAACTGAGGTGACTAGAGGAAAAGGGTGGGGGTTGGAGAATAAAGTGTGGAGCCTTACAGGTGCTGTGGCAGTGGGGATGGTGTAGTAACATACATCTGGAGACGTGTGAACCTATTTCCCTAAATCATATACAGTGCTGTAAACTAATGTTACCTCAAAAAATGTCTGTCATTTTCTCTTTGACTCAAGGGTCACTTTTAAGTGCAAGTTAATTTTCAAACATTAGGGGATTTTCCATTTATCTTTCTGTTGCTAATTTTTACTTTAGTTCCACCATGATCTCATAACATACTTTAATCAATTCAGTCACTTAAAATTTGTTAAGGTTTGGTTTGGGGTCCAGAATATTGTCTCTTGAAATGTTCCAAGTACAATGAAAAGAATGTGTATTGAGCAGCTGTCGTTGAGTTTTCTTTAAAAAATGAATTAGGTAAAGTTTGATAGCATTGTTTGTAATCTCTCCAATATTTTGTCTATTTGTTGAGCTATCAACAATGAAAGAAAAATGTTGATAGCGCCTACATAATTGTGGGTTTGTCGATTTCTCCTTTCAATTCTACCCAAATTTGCTTCATTTTTTCCCTCTTCCACCTCCACATCACTTGTCTTTGTCCCTTTCCCTCCCTTCTCCCTTCTAACCTCAGAGCCCTCGTGGTGTTGGATGAGGGCCACTTGTTTTATAAGCATTTTGTTTATTGAGTTTTCTGCTGTGTCGGCATCATAGGAGCTCTATACAGTGCTCTCTCAAACTCTCCCTGCACAGAATTCTCTCAAACTCCATCCATTTTGTTGAAAATGGCTGCACTTCCTCTTTCCTTTTGGCTGAATGGATGTGGTGTGGATGTGCCACATCTTGGTCCAATCATCTTCTGAGGGGTATTTAAGCTGTTTCAATGTCGTGGCTGTTGTCAGTGTTGCTCCTATGAACATGGTGGGACGTTATGGGTTGTATTTGCATTGGTGGTTACCTCTTCTTTGGATAGATACCCAAGCCCGGGGTAGCTGGGTTCTAGAGCATTTCCAGTTTTAGTTTTTCAAGGTAAACCCAGATTACTTTCTTTAGTGGCTGTACCAGTTTACCACCACCATGTAGGGTTCTTCTTTCTCCAAATACTCCCCAGCATTTGTTGGATGCCTTTTTAATCTGTGGTTTTTGCATTGTGATTTTAACCTGCTCCTCTATTGGGATAGATGATGAACACTTTTTCATTATACATTAGACTCCCAGATAGCTTCTTTGGCAAATTGCTTGTTTGTATCTGCTACCTGTATATTAATTAGGCTTTTAAAAAAATTAAATTTTGAGGTTATATATATATCTGGGATATTAAGCCCTTATCAGTTTTATAGTGTGTGAATTATTTTTTCCCATTCAATAGGGTATCTTTTTAATCTTCTTTTATTTTCTTTCACTGATATGAGCTTTTCAGCTTGAGGTCATTCCAATGGTTTCTTGTTTTGATTTTTATTTCCTTTACTCTAGGGAGTGAACCACCAAAAGCATCTTCATTATTGATGTCATGGTACATAGCAGCAATGTTTCTTCTGTGCATTTTATTGTCACAGGTCTTATAGCTAAATCTTTAATCTATTTGGAATTCATATTTTTATATAGAGTTAGCAAGTGAGCCAACTTCATTCTTTCATTTGTGGTTTTCTAATTTCTCCAGTACTGGTTTTTTTTTTTAAGTCATGAGATCTAGCAATATTTTACTATTTTTAGTTTTTTTCTCCCTTGTTTTGGAGTAACTGAATATTTTCTGATTCATTTTACCTGTATCATTGTCTCATTAATTATATTTCTTAAAATTTCCTTTGTTGGATGCCGTAGGTTTACAATATACATGTTTAATTGATATCAGTCTATTTTCAAATAATAGACTTCCCATATCTACTATAAGAATCATACAATATGCTTCTAATTTCTCTCTCACATACATCATGCTATTTTGTCATGCATTTACTTTGTTATAGCTGTAATAGAATTTATTATATATAATATAGCTATAATATATAATATAATATAAAAAATTTTTTTGCAGACAAAAATAGAATTTATTCATTAAAATCACATCCTTTGAATGTTTTTTTAAATTTTTATTTAATTGTATAACTTTTAATCCCCATGGGAATACCCCCCCCACACCATATCTCCCCTGGTTTCTTTGCCTCCTTTCTTTTTGCTGTTTGTCCTTGTTTAGTCCTTTAGTCTTTTTTTTTTTTTTCCTTGATCCATTTCCTCGTCCTTGGTGAGGGTGCGATTTCCCCGGACTTGGTAGAACGTGCTGTTTATCATTCCTGTACTGCTTTTGGAGCACCTTTGGTCTTGGTGGGTCTCATCTCCGCAGTCTGTGCCTCGTTTTGTTGCTCCTTCAGTCATGCTTCAGGTCTTTGGCTTTGGGGGCATGGCTCCGCTGTATATTTTGGAAGAGCAGATCCTCGAAGGGACAGCCCTCAGCTGATGGTAGTTCTCCTCCCTTGGGGCTTTGCTGTGGGGCCACTGCCATTAGAGAAGCCTCTTCTTTTTGAGTCTGGGTCTTACTATTTTTGCCCGTGGAGCCGCAGGCTACTGTTGCCCGAGGTCCCACAGACTCAAGCAATCCCCTGCCTCAGCTTCCCATGTAGCTGGGATTACAGGCGTGCGCCACCACGCCCAGCTATTTGGGGCTAGGTCTCGCTGTGTTGTCCCGAGCAGGACTCAGGCCGCGTTCCCTAGCCCCGGCTGCTTTGCAGACTGATGATTACAGGCACGAGCCACCATGCCCGGCTGTCCGTGGTATCTTCCCTCTAAACCGAGAGGGT
>PVHY01030184.1:0-13625 GCA_004024945.1 Uropsilus gracilis
GCCTAGTAGGGGTGTTAAATAAGTGTTTTTGAATTTTGGGGGTAGGTGTCTAGAAATGGAATTACTGTGTTGAATGGCAGATCCATGTTTAATATTTTGTGACACCTCCATACTGCTTTCCATAAGACCTGGACCATTCTGCATTCCCGCAGCACAAGAGGGTTCACTTTTATCCTCATTCTCACCATCACTTGTTGCTTCTGGTCTTTTTGATATGGGCCATTGTCACAGATATGAGATGGTATGTCATTGTGCTCTTGATTTCTGTTTCTCTAACAATAAGTGGTGGTGAACATTTTTACATGTGTCTGTTTGTAGTTTGAGTGTCTTTTTCAGAAGAGTGTCTATTTTGTTCTTCTCCCCATTTTTTGATTGGTTTTTTTTTTTAATTAGAGTTTTAAGAGTTCTTTGTACCTCTTTGATATCAGTCCTTTGTCAGATATATGATGTACAAATATTTTCTCCAATTAATTGAAGTGTGTTTTCATTTTAGTTATGGCTTCTTTCATTGTACAGAAGCGTTTTAGTTTGATGTAATCCCAATTGTTTATGTTCTTTTATTTTCCTTGTTGTTGGGGACAAATCTCTAGGTTACCCATATATTAGTTCACTTAAAAATAGAAATTAAAAACAATTAACTTTAAGTTCCTTCCTCAGCAATATCCACGCCCATCCTTCTCCAGCCAAGGCCCTGAGGTACTGTTGCCTGCCTGTGCTGAGGGCCTATGCTTTGCCTCTCCTCAAAGGTCCTGACACATCAATTATTATCCCTATTTCTGTATCTTCAGCTTCTCTTTCTCAGAGCCTTTCTCTGATTTCTATGCGTATGTGCCCAAGAGCCTCTCATTCTAAAAAGAGAAGAGACATCTGTTTCTTTCTGATAAAGTGAACTTTAGGTTGAAGATTTTCTCTGACTCTCTAGCAGGGTCATTAGCAACAGTAAAGAACAGACATAAACATACAGTGAAACCATAGATATTCAGAGGCAGAGATGATCTTAAAAACAGACAGAGGAAAACAGCTGTTTACAAAATATCAATGATTAGATTGACAGTTTCCCTCTCAGTGGCAGTGGCAGAAGCCAAAACACATTGGAGGGATATGCTGCCATAACATACTCGCCAATATCAATGCATGACCAAAGTCCTCCATAACCATCTGAATTTTTCTGGGCTGCCTGAGTAATCAACAATAACATCAGAGAGGTTAGCAAAGGAAAAAACATCATCTAAAAACATATGTATGGAGAATTTACATGGTTTTCATTCTAAAGAATAATGGATCAGTGGATCAGGGAGATTGAAACTATACTTAGGACCTGGGGCATCAAGAAGAGAGAGGAGATTGTACCTGATAAGACAAGGGGAAATAATTACTCAGTATAGATGAGATTCTTAGAAATAACCTATTCACTCATAAACCTACATCTGAACTGATCCTCAAAACAATGTTCCTCTAGTTACCTCACTCCATTAGGGTGGGGCAAAAAATTCAGACCAAGCACAGAAGTAGCTTCTGTCATTTGGGGTCCTCACAGCTCTCAACCCAGAGTGATTTTATTCTTTAAGTAATGGTAATGGACCTTGCAAGGCTCACAGGGTCTTGAATGAACTCCAGTTTCCATACCAGGTTGATAATATTTGACATATTGAGAAAAGCCTTTTGGGAGACTGAACCTTTACCAACTTACCTGCATAATCAGTCAATATCTACCAAATGAAGGTGAAATAAAGAAAATTTTAGATAAATAAAAAATGACATTGCCACCAGCAGAAATTCTAAGAAATTGACTTTAGTTGGAAATATGAGGATAGAAGGAGGCCTGAGACATAAGGGGAATGAAAAATGCAGAAGACATGGTGTACGATAGAGGTGGCATTATGAGTCAAAGAATCAGCAGAGAAAAGATGTTTTTAAGTGGATCTAGGAAAACTGAGTTGTGGGAAAAGATGAAATTAGACCTCTCCTAAATAACATACATGCAAAATTAATTCTAAGTAGATTAAAATCCTGAATGTGAAAGGCATAACAATAAAACTTTTAGAATAAATTATAGAGTCATAATTGTATCACTTTAGAGAAGGGAAGTATTTTTTAAAAAGAGTCTACAAAAGAAAGTGACTAAATTTGAGTACATTAGAATGTAGAAGTTTTGCTCATCAACAGATACAATAGAGAATTGAAAGATAAGTCACAGATTGGGAGATGTTTGCAACATGCAATAAACAAACTAAACCCAAATTACAAGCAACACCTAAAATAATTTTAAAAAGATAACCCATTGTAAAAATAGGCGAGTGATGTAAATAGACATTTCACAAAGAAGTACCCTGTGATTAAGAATAGGTGGAAATGGTACTGCCTCTTAGCAATCTTCCAGAATTTTAATGGGTAGGAATAAATGATACAGGCCTACATAGGTTGGCTCCTGTGTTTCAATTCCCAACTTCCGGAATATGCTCTGAGTGTTGTGTTTGGAAGAAGAGCTTTAGAAGACAGGCCTCATGCAAGATAAACAGCTATTACAAAACTTTCCAAGATTGTAGTTCAGCATCTATGAAAATTTTTAGCAGATTAACATGAATTACTAACTGAAAAATGTGGAGTTAATTAGGAGTAAACATTATGCTCAATGAAATTTCAGTCAAGCATAGAGCTCAGATTTATAAACATTTCCTTTAATAAATGTGGACACTGACTTTACAGTCTGAAGGTAAAGCATTATTTCGTTTCTTTTGCTTCCTTCTTCCTTCTCATCTTTGTCAAAATTCAGATCTGTGAAATTTAACCTGGGTTAACTGGATTTTTTTTACAAATAGTGGTCTCAAAAGGAAACAAATGGCAAAAACTAAAAGTAAGCTACCAAAGGAATACAAACTCAATGAATCACCTTGATACTAGAAAACGTTCTCTTTAGGAAGGAATTGGTCACAATGAAAATGCTATTGGAAAAAATTTTAATGGGAAATGGAAATAGCCTATACTTTATACAGGGAAAATGAATAAATTAGTTCAGTGTAGTTGATTCTGAAAAATGCTGTATCATTCTGATTAAGTGTTTTATGTACATTATCCTAGCAGTTAGTTTAATGAAGTGTGTTTTCATGGAGTCCTGCATGCACATAAAAATATAATTTACCATCCAGAATTATGTAAATTAGAAAATGGTAAATGTGCACTAATTACCTGATATTAATCACTAATACTGGTTGATACACCGCACATTTTTGTGAACAACATTTATTGAGTGGCAACTGTAAACCTCTCAGTGTGCTAGGCATAGGCATATAATGATACAAAAAACATATTTCTGCCTCAAGAAACCCACTGAAATTGAAAATGTGAGCCTAAATTTGGTTTATGTTACTTTACCTTAGTAATTCTCCTTACAAATGTCTGCATTCCTAAAAAAATGCACATGGTTGAAGATGCCACGTGTAAATTATTTATTCATTGCTATAATAGCATCTCTTCAAGGCAGTGTCCTCTCCTGAATTTTCATTTATATATACACATGTGCAAGGCTTAGAAATCAGTATCAAAGACCTCTAAAGCACTGCACTCCAAATATGAATTTGGCATTTTACATTCCGTAATAGCTTCTTTTTAATTTAGTCTGTCAAAGTCAGTTTATCTTGACAGTCTCCATAAAGTCAAACCATTAATTTTCTCAGCTGTCAATGTACCTATCACTCTCAGGATAAATCTATCAAATAAAACTTGATGTCTCCCAGGCTTCACCACCATTACATGGTGATTAATGTTAAAATCTTCCATTTGTCTTAAATTCTTCCCTTTCTAATTCAGTAACTGGATCAAAGATAGAGACTATTGTGTTAGTGGGCAGTTCAGACTGTTTTCCAAGTAGCTACTGAGATAGGGGATATTAGGTTCTCCCAAGCCATTCCTAGCTTGAAGCTTCACATGCAGCTCAAGACTAGCCTTCTGCCATAGTTGGGGTCAGCCTTGGACCTTGGCACTTAGCCATTCTCTGTGATTCTTTAAGCCCAATATAAGTGAGTTTCAAATAGTTACCTGCAGCAGTAGATCAAACTCCCAGAAAGCATACTTTGAGACATTTCTTCTCACTGTTTTTATTAAATATAGTATGTTATTAAGGTATATTTAATATGTTGTATTAATACACTATATTAAAGCTTAAAGTTTTATGTTGGATTCCCACTGTTCCATTGTTCACAGGAAATAAAATCCCTGACTCCTACCTAGTCCTACAGCTTCTTTCAAACCTCTGCCTCTCATTCTCTTCCTCTCTCCTCAGTCCCTTCCTTTCTCTTTACCTCCCTTTCCCTACTTTCCCCGCTCATTCACAAGCCTACATATACTTTGCCTGCATTTTTTCTCTCTGCTGAAATGGTTTTCCCCCATTTCACACAGTTTCTCCTTTCCAGCTTCAAGTTTCTGGTTAAAATTCACTTCCCCGGAGGTTCTTGTCCTAAACCCCCAGTATTATTAAGTACCTCTCCTTCATTAGCACAAATATCACCACTCATTTGCTTATCTGCTTAGTGCCTATTTCCTTTCAACTGTAGACTTCACCAGAACAGGGAAATATCCTGATTTTCTACCATTCTGTCACCATTACCTAATGCACATTAGAACCTAACTCACAGTAAATGTTCACTAAATATCTTAAGTTACATTTGGTTGTTCTTTCATATATTTTGTGTTTTTGCACCTTTTAAAATAGTTATTCATTTTTGGTTTTTTTGGCAATTTCACTGTTCAAAGTGGGTTTTTTTGTTTTTAATTTATTATTTGATTGCACATATATATTTTACATTGTTTTCTACCCCTAAGTTCTCCCACCACCTTGTCACCCATGACCTATCATCTTAGTCTCTTGTGCCCATCTCTCTTCTGATTTTACTCTCCACCCCATCTCTTGCTTTATGTTTCAGTTCTGCTGACAGGTTTAACTTTTCCTTGTCTTTTTGTTTTCCCTATATTCTGCATATAGATGAGATCATTCAATCTTTCTTTTTTTGTCTGTCTGATTTATTGCCACTAACATGAGTCATTCGAGGTTCATCCATAGTATCACAAATGTATCAAATTTGTCTTTTTGATTGATAAATAATATTCCATTGTTACATTTAACACTACTTTCTGACCCATTCATCTGTTTTGGGGTATTTGGGTTTTTTCCTATATCCTGGTTATTGTAAATATTGCTGCAATAAACATAGGACTACAGGTGTCCTTTTGAATTAGTATTTTTGGGTAGATTCCCAGAAGTTGGATTGCTGGATTGAATGGTAGTTCTATTTTCATTAGTTTGAGGGTCTTTCACACAGCTTTCCATAGTCGCTGGACCAGTTTGTATTTCCACCAGCAGAGTAAAAGTGTTCCACCAGTACTGCTGTTGCCCATTTGTTTTTTGTTTTTGTTTTTGTTTTTTTCATATGAGCCATTCTTGCTGGCATAAGATGATATCTCATTGTGGTTTTGATATGCATTTTCTGATTATTAGTGATGATGAGCATTTTTTCATATGCCTATTGGTCATTTGTATTTCTTCTTTGGAGAAGTGTCTTTTAAGTTCTTTTGGCCATTTTTTGACTGAGCTTTTTTTTTTTCTTCAACTAAGATACCAGGAAGTCTGATTTATTGTACACATGTTACATTCAGCCAACTGGGAACAGAAATAGTCCAGAATATCATGAGTCCAGGGCAAATGACCAAAAGGAACTGGTTTTTGGTACAAGCCTGGTAAAGGTGGTTGCAGTAATCAGATGGTGATGACTGTTCTAGAGTTAGAGCAAAGTTCTAGATAGTAGCATGCAGTGCAACAATCTGTACCAGCATTCCTGGTCTCTGGTTTTCCTTGTTTCTGCTCCATTGGCTTCCACGAGGTGTTTGTTCACTTGGGCATCTGCCTCATTGTTCTACTTTTGTGCTTCAGCCTGGTTTTTTCCTCCACTTAGCTCTTGTGGTGCAGAGACATCAAGGAAGATGGCACTAAGGCCAAGAGCTGACTAGGTATTTTGCTTTTACTTCTGTGAGTTCTTTGTGGATCTTTGTTATTAGACTCTTATCACTTGTCAGGAGAGCAAAAATATTTTTGCCTATTTGATTAGGTTTCTTTGTTTTGGTTATTGTCTCTTGCTATACAAAAGCTTTTTAGTTGGATATAGTACCAGCTGCTTACATTTTCTTTCTTTTTTTTTTATTTAGCATTTGTAGATGTATCTTGAAAGAGGTTTCTGGAGTGTAAGTCTTGAAGTGTTTTGCCCATATTTTCTTCTATGCATTTTATGGTTTCAGGTCTTACATCCAAGTCTTTTTTATCCATTTTGAGTTAGGTTTTGTACATTGTATGAGGGAGTAGTCTAGATTCATTCTTTTGCATGTAGCAGTTCAGTTTTCCCAGTACCATTGTTGACGAGACTATCCTTGTTACATTGTAGGCTTTTTTGCCCCTTTGTCATAGACTAGTTGATCATACATGTGTGACTTTATTTCTGGACTTTCAATTCTGTTCCATTGATCTGTGTGTCTGTTTTTATTCCCATACCATGTTGTCTTGATTATTATGGCTTTGTAGTATAATTTAAAGTCTGGGAATGCAGTCCCTCCATTCTCTCTCCTTTTGGTTAGAAGAGCTTCAGCTATTCAAGGTTTTTTTATTACTCCATGTGAACTTCATAGTATTTATTCTATTTCTTTAAGGAATGTCATTGAGATTTTTATTGGAATTACATTGAATCTGTAGACTGCTTTTGGCAGGATGTTCTCTTTGATAATGCTGATTCTTCCAATTCATGAGCAGGGCATGTCTTCCCATTTCTTTCTGTCTTCTTTTATTTTTTTAACAATGTTTTATAGTTCTTTTTGTGTAGGTCTTTCACATCTTTTGTTAAGTTTATTCCCAGGTATTTAATTTTCTTTGGTACAATTGTAAATGGAATGATTTTCTTAATTTCTTATTCTTCAGATTGATTTTTTTTTGCATATAATTAGGTGATAGATTTAGTAAGCTACTTTACTGAACTGGTTTATTATTTTCATTAGTTTTTCTGTAGAGTTTTTAGGGCTTTCTATGTAAATGATCATATTGTCTTCAAATGATGATGACTTTACTTCTTCTTTCCCTATTTGAATTCCATGTATATCCTTCTCTTGTCTTATTAACTTCAGTATTATATTGAAAAGCAGTGGTGAGAGTGGACAACCTTGCTTTGTTCCTGAGATCAAAAGGAAGGCTTTCAGTTTTTCACTATTTAGGATATTATTAGCTATGGGTTTGTCATATATTGCTTTTATTATCCAAAGGTATATTACTTCTAGCTACAGAATTTTGAGGACCTTCATCATAAATAGATGTTGAACTTTGTCAAATACTTTCTCAGCATCTATTGATATGATCATGTGGTTTTTATTTTTCCTGTAATTGATGTGTTGGATGACATTAACTGATTTTTGGGTGTTGAACCATCCTTGTTTCCCTGGGATAAATCCTACTTGGTTATGGTATATTATCTTTTTGATGCATTGTTGGATTCTACTTGCGAGATTTTGTTGAGAATTTTTGCCTCTGTGTTTATTAGGGAGATAGGCCTGTAGTTTTCTTTCTTTGTGTTATCTTTATTTGATTTTGGTATTGGTGATGTTGGCTTCATGGAATGTGTTTAGTAGTATCCCTGCTTTCTCTACTTTTTTGAAAGAGTTTTTGTAAGATAGGTACCAGTTTGTCTCTGAATGTCCAGTAGAACTCATTTGTAAATCCATCTTATCCAGGGCTTTTGTTTTGGGGAAGGAATTTTATTACTGCCTCAATTTTGCTGCTTTTGATTGGTTTATTTTGGCTTTCTATGTCTTCTTTATCCAGTTTTGGTGAATGTATTCTTCTAGAAATTTGTCCAATTCATCAGGGTTGTTGAAGTTGTTTGCATATAAATGTTCATTGTAATCTCTACTCATCCTCTGTACATCTGCTTTGTCCTAATTTTTCCTCTTTCATTTATGATTGTTTATTGTGTGTTTTCTCTCTTCTCTTATTTGTAAGCCTGGCTGTTTTTTTTTTTTATCTATCTTTTCAAAGAACCAACTTTTTGTTTTATTGATCTTTTCAATGTCTTGTTTCTATTTCATTTATTTCTGCTTGAATTTTGATTATCTCCTCCCTTCTACTTACTTTTAGAGTTTTCTGTTGTTCTTACTCTAGTTCTTTTAGATGTGAGATTAGGTAGTTTCTTTGGGTGTTTTCTTGTTTTTTGATGTGGGACTGTATTGCTGTATAATTCCCTCTTATTACTGCCTTTGCAGCATCCTATATATTCTGGAAGACTGTGTCCTCATTGTCATTCATCTCAAAATATTTATTTCTTCTTTGATTTCCTTATTAATCGACTTTTTTCCCCAATAGTGATGACTTCAGTCTCCATGAAATGGGAGGTCTCCAGTCCTTTTCATGGTTGATTTCTAGTTTGATACCTTTATGGTCACAGAAAATAGATGATATAATTTCAATCATCATTAATTTGTTAATGCTGGTTTTATGGCTTAGCACATGGTCAATTCTAGACAATGATCCATGTGCACTTGTGAAATGTGTGTATTCTGTTTTTTATAGATGTCTATTAGGCCAATTAGTCCTAGGTGTCCATTTAGACTTACTGTGTCAAGCCAGGCACAGTGGCTCATGTCTGTAAGCTTCAGTCTATGAAGCAGCTGGGGCTAGGGATCATGATTTCAGTCCTGCTTGGATCAACACAGTGAGATCTAGTCCCAAAAAATAGCTGGGCATGGTGGTGCATGCTTGTAATGCCAGCTACCTGGGAAGCTGAGGCTGGGGATTACTTGAATCTGCAGTACCACGGGCAACAGGAGCCTGCGGTTTCATGGGCAAAAATAGCGAGACCTGGTCTCAGAAAAAAAAAAAGAGGCTTGCCAAATGGCAGTGGCCCCACAGCAAAGCCCCAACAGAGGAGACCTATCATTAGCTGATGGCTGTCCTTTCGAGGATCTGCTCTTCTAAAACATACGGCTGAGAGTCATGCCCCCAAAGTCCAAGACCATAAGCATGTCTGAGGGAGAAATGTTGCAGAAAAATGTTGCAGAAACTGCAGAGATGAGACCCATCAAAAACAAAAAATGACCATACAAGCCAAAGGTACTCCAATTGGCCTAGAAAGGCAAAAGCAGTCCAGGAAAGAGAAACAGCACGCTCTACCAAGTCCGGGGAAATCACACCTTCACCAAGGATGAAGAAATGTATCCAGAAACGAAAAAAACAAACAAAAAAAAAACTAAACTAAAGAACTAAATATGGACAAACACAAAAAGAGAGGAGGCAAAGTGACCAGGTCACTTGTGGTGTGGTGGGGTATTCCCATGGGGATCATGTATTGTAAAAAAATCCAAAAATAAAATTAAAAAATTAAAAAAAAATAGAAAGCTCAGTTGGAAACAGAAAAAAAAGTTAGTGCGTCCTTGTTTGTTTTTTGTTTCATTTTGATCTCTGTCTTGGTGAGAGGGGGGAGTTGAAGTCTCCAATTGCATGTGTATTTTCTCTAATGTCTTATTTCAAACATGTTAGCAATTGTCTGATGTATTTTGGTGCACCTTCATTTGGCGCATATATATAATGAGTGTTATGTCTTCCTGGTGTACTGACCCTTTGATTACTATATCATGGCCATCTGTCAGTGGTCGGGGTTCCCAGGTTACTGCTATGGCAGGAGGGGCTTGAGTGTGGAGTTTTCCTGAATCTCCTGCCTGGGCATTCTTCTGCTGTGGCAAGTGCTGATATGAGCTATGATTTGCCACAAGGCCTCCTGTCTGTCTAACCCACACGTTGTGGAGATGGGTCCCAGGCCTCAGTCTGGGGTGGTCTGGGGTCCTCTGTGATAGTTGCCCCAATATGCATAAGGTAGGGATCAGTATGCTGCGAGGTGCCTGCTGGCTGTGTGGAGTGAACTTTTGTGTTCAGTTGTTAGGTCCCTCTATGTTGTGGCTCTAAGGTCAGAGCTGTTGGGCTTAATGGGCTACTCTTCCCAACGTCTTTCACTTTCAAAGTTGTGGCTCAAGGAGAGATGAGAAGTGGGAGAAAGCAGAGAGAAAGAAGGAAGGAAGAAAAAGAAGAAAAAAGGAAAAGTAAAGGAAAGAGAGAGGAGAAGAAGTAGGATAATGGGCAGTGTCAAAAGAGAAGGAAAAGGAAGGAGGGGGGAAAAGGACAAAATATGAGGGAATAAGAAAAAAAAGGAAAAATAACTTTTTAAAGAGGAAAAAAGATAGGAACAGATTAAAAAAAAAGACATAAGACAAAAGACAACACTAGAAAAAACAAACCAAAGAACCAAAAAAAAAAAAAAAGTGGGGTTGATATCAGATCAAAAGGGGACAGAACTCACCAAGCAACAAACCACATTCAAAATGCTACTTCTGGGCAGAGAGCACCGGCTGGCTTCAGGATACCTGTGGCATCTGCAGGTGACAGAGCACCATGGTCTGGTGACCCACTTACCATCCCCCCTCCCATCGCCCTGAGGACTATCGAGCCCACCCCTACCCTGCACGTGCAGCAGCAGAGAGCATCAGCTGGCATCGGGATACCTGTGGCATCGCAGGTGAGAGGGTCTGGTGAAACACTCCACCATTTTCCCTCCCATCACCCTGAGGACGATTGAGCCCACCAACTTCCTGAGTGGGTGGCATCAGTGCCAGCTGGCTTCAGGATGCGTGTGTTGTCCGCAGATGAGAGAGTTCCAGCAGCGCCAGGGTCTGGCTGTCACTGCACCACTTCCTCCCCCATCGCCCCAGGACTATCAAGCCTACCTCATTCCTGCACAGGTGGTGGCAGAGAGCACTGGCTGGCTTCAGGATACCTGTGTAACCACAGGTGATAGAGTTCTAGTGATGCCAGGGTCTGACAACCCTCTTAACTGTTCTCCCTCCCATTTCCCCAAGGACTGCTGAGCCCACTGACTACATGCCTGGGTGGCAGCAGAGTGTGTCAGGTGGCTTCAGGATTCATGTGCCATGTGCAGGTGAAAGAGTTCCAGTGGCACTGGTCTGGCTGTCACTCCACTGCTTACCCTCCCATCGCCCTAAGGACTGTTGAGTCCACTCCCCTCTGCACAGGCAGCAGAGTGAGCACCAGTGGCCTTGAGGATACTTGTGTCATCTGCAGGTGAGATTGTTTCAATGGCGCCGGGGTCTGATGACCCAGTCAATCACTTCTCATTGCCTGAGGACTATCGAGCCCACTCTTTCCCTCGGTGGATTATACAGAGAGCACCGGCTGGCTTCAGGATACCTGTGGTGTCCGCAGGTGAGAGAGTTCCAGTGGCTCCATTGCCTAGGCACAGATAAGTAACCTCAACAAGAATTAGAACATTGTATAGAGAATGCAAAGTTGAAACACAGAACACACAGCCCAGAAACAATGGAAAGGATCTCATCCCCAAAAACAGCCAATGGAAGAAAGAAATTATATAGGCACAAGGGCAGAAACTACCAGAAACTGATAAACTTCATCAAGCCAACCAATACTAGAGTAGTTGTTGCTCAATATGTAGAGCAAACCCGAAGGGAAAACACAGGAAGGAATAAAAATACATATACTCAAGTAAGTCCAAAGGGAAATAATCCATCTCTAAAGGATAAACAATCTCCAGAAACCAACAAAGATGAAATCAAAGAAATGCCCTTTATGTCAGGTAAAGAATTCAGATACAATATAATAAAAGCAATTAATGAGCTAAGAGGAGAGGTTGAAAAATATAAAGAGGGGTGTAGCAAAATGAACATTATCATTAGGAAACAGAAGAACGAGGTTGAAACCCTGAATAAGAAAATGAAGGAGATGCAGTACATAAGAGGAGCACTAGAAGACCTCAAAAATACAGGGAAAAGCCATGAAAGCAGACTAGAAGAAATTGAAGAACAAATCAGCACACTGTAGGATACAGAAATAGAGAGAACTAAGATTTTTTTTAAGAAAAAATCAGATCTATCAGATACCTTAAAGAAAGGAAATATAAAAGTAATCGCAATCCCAGAAGGAGAAGAGAAAGACATAGGAAATGAAAGACTTTTTAATGCAATCATAGAAGAGAACTTCCCAAACTTGAAGAACGAAATGAAAATAGACATACAAGAAGCCAAAAGGACACCAAACTACTTTAATGAAAGAAAAACCACAACAAGACACATAATTGTAAAGCTTCCAAGCATCTAAGATAAAGAAAAAATAATGAGGATGGCTAGAGAGAGAAAACAGATAACCTACAAAGGAAAACCCATTAGACTGATTTCAGTTTTCTCTGACAATACACTCCAAGCAAGAAGAGAATGGAGCCACATCTTCAAAAATCTCCAAGACAAAAAGTGCCAGCCAAGAATACTCTACCATGCAAAGCTGTCCTTCCGTTATGTTGGAAAATTTAGAGTCTTCTCAGACGAACAAAGCCTCCAAAAATTTGCTACCACCAAACCCCCACTCTAAGAAATATTGGAAGAAGCCTCAAAACCAAAATCCTCAGACAAATAAATAGAATAAACATAACAAGAAACCAAAGCAGAACCTCAAAATGACCTGTAGAAAAGCAACACTAGAACCTCACACATCAATAATCACTCTAAATTTCAGTGGTCTAAACTCATCAATCAAAAGACACAGAGTTGCAGGCTGAATCAACAGACAGAACCCAACATTCTGCTGTGTCCTAGAAACACATCTAATCCCTAAAGATAAGAATAGACTGAAGCACTGGCGCTGACGCGGCGCCGGTGCAAATTACTAAACTAAAGTACAGATCTACTTTCAACCTGGAATACACTCCCATCAATATGCCAAACAACACGAAATCCATGGTTTCTCAATATGTAGAACAGGTTCGAAAGCAAAACACAGTAAGGAGAAAAACTTTAAACATGCAAGCAAACCCTACAGGAAGTAATCCATCGCCAACAAAGAAAGGACAATCTCCAGAAATCACCAAAGAAATGATTTGCATCTCAGAAAAAGATTCCTCTGTTAACATGTTAAATGCACTCCAGCAATTAAGAGAAGAATTAGAAAAAAAGGACAACAGTATGATAGAAACAATTAATGCACTAAGGGAGGAAGTAGAAACATATAAAAAAGAAAGTATCAATATGCATACCCTAATCAACGAACTAAAGAATGAAAATGAATCCCTAAAATTGAAATTGAGACTCAAGATTTAAAGGTTGCAATAGATGAGCTCAAAAATGCCCAGAAAAGCCATGGCAGTAGAATAGATGAAATAGAGGAACGAATCAGCACACTTGAGGATACAGAAATAGAGAGGACAAAGAAAGAAAAAGAGAGAAACAAAGTAGGAGGACTGAAGACAAGCTCAGAGATATGTCAGATTCCTTAAGGAAAAGAAACATAAGAGTAATAGGAATCCCAGAAGGAGAGGAGAGACTTATGGGAACTGAAAGACTGTTCAAAACAGTAATAGAGGAGAACTTCCCAAATCTGAAGAAGGAAATAAATATAGACATACAGGAAGCCAAAAGGACACCAAACTACTTTAATGAAAGAAAAGCCACAGCAAGACACATCATCGTAAAACTTTCTAGAACCCAAGATAAGGAAAAAATAATGAGAATGGCTAGAGAAAAGAAACAGA
>PVHY01030185.1:0-13625 GCA_004024945.1 Uropsilus gracilis
TGTGGTGTGGTGAATGTCTCTGCAAAATTATTCTTTTTTAAAAAATATTTATAGAATTTATATTTATAGAACAGATTAATATTTATAGAATAGAATTTGCTGTATCACAGCGGTCACAGTATAAACTTAGGGGAAAGAAACTTTTTTATGGTGCTGGTTCATTTGCTAATGTAAATTAGTGTGACAATAAAGAATTTGCTAAATCATTCTTGGTGGTGGTTTGTCCTGGGTGACTTGGGCGCCCTCTGGAGGGGGATCCTATTCTCGTGTGGCCATGAGAAGTGGTGAATCGCAGGGACACACAGCTGGAAGTTGGGTCTTCACTCAAGGCCCAGTTAAAAAGTTCAGAAATAAGTCTCCTGAATACAATGCTGAGTCAGTATGAGACCCACCCAGCTGTGCACTTAAAAGGACATACAGTGCAAAGATACACAGCAAAGACCCTGGTGCTGGGTGGGCACTCAGAGGCATCCTGCAGGATGGGGAAACTAACAGAATGAGGCACAGGCCTTGTGGACTTTCATGGGATGAAGGCCATGGATCAAGGACTATGAGCTCAACCATATTCCTCTAAAACCTAAGACAGGACAAACAAACCTGTAGTTGTGAATCTCATCACTGCCTGAAGAAAAGCATTTCAGGGAGAAGTAAATGAACTTAGGAGTGTGTGAAGCACTATTGAGGTCAGAGGTGGTCAGAGAGGGGAAGGCAGGGACCCCTTGGAAATCCAGGAGGTCAGGGGCTGGTGTGTGTGTGTGTGTGTGTGTGTGTGTGTGTGTGTGTATTTGTGTGTGTTAGGGGAGCCCTGGCTACAAATACACCAAAGTTGTGCAGACTCAGGATGGGTGACCAGAACCCCAATAGACCAGTCATTTGGAGCTTCCATTGGTCATGAGTGGCTAGGAACTCTGGCTTCTGTCCATCCTGGGGGAACTTGCTGATTCTTCCAACACAGGTTTCAAGTTGGAATTATTATTAATTCTCCCTGACCCTAAAGAATACAAAGTCCCTAGAGCAAAGGTCATTTTCTGTCAAGCCAGGACCAGGGCTCAGGTCAGGACTTGTTTGGCATCCAGGAGGCCTGTGGCTCCACTCCCTATACTATGGACACCTCCCTTGCTGGGCCTGTCTATCCTGGAACCTTCTTTTCTGCCTGCTCCTTATGCGGTCCTGTAGTTCTAGGGCAAAGAGGTAGGTCAAGGCACCAGAACTGTGCTAGGTGATAGCTTTGCAGGCTGCTGTGGTTTCTGTCAATACCATCAAGTGGAAATGACAGCTTTTGGGGATCTTCCAGCTGTGCCATTGCATCTGGTGCTCACACCAGTTCAGACGTTGATGTCCCTAGTAAGAAAACTGAGAAAGCAGACGTCATATAGAAAGATCATGGAAAAGCAGTGGTCAGATTTGGTCTGGAGGTCTTGCTGTTTGCTCATGGTGTTTTCTCTGTCTGGGCTCCCAGATGGGTCCTGTGGCAAAACTGTCATATTACCAGGCTGCCAGAATCATGGGACTGGGGATGAAGGCATGATGGAGTCACCAGACTCAAAGTGCTCAGAGCTTCTGATTACTGGGAATGAGTAGCCAAAAGAAAACCATGGCTATTGCAGACTCTGGAGTGTGGAGTACGTTCCTTTGTGTGTTATTTTTGCCCCGCTGCAGCTTCTTGCAGACCTGGGGTAGCCATTTCCTGCCTTGTGCTCATGAGGTGGCTTGGGAAAGTCTGACTTGCTTAGACTGTTGGGAAGTGCTGCTGTTATATTTCTAGTAACTGACCCTTTCCCTGGACCTGATCTCAGGGGTAGGTTCCTTCCAAGAGCAGAGCCTTGGACAGAGGTTGAGTATAACTCTCTGGCTCTGCATCTCTTGTCAGAGCCATCTGTGGTCCCATGCTAGCCCAGGGTACCCAGGGAGAGTGTAGCCTCTAACATCACCCCCTCATGGACTCTCACCCTGGTCAGGGGACCTGGACTCAGGAAACTTCAGTCAGGGTCCACCTATTCTTTGCCCCTTTCTTTGCCCATTCTGGATCCCTTCAGCAGAAGGCATCACCCCAGCTCAGGAGGAAAGAGAGGGCAAGAGGCACTGGCCTGGTCCAGTCTGCCCTGTGTATGGTGGTCTCAAACAACTCCTGGATGTGAGTTGGATGGCTGTGAGTGTCCTCTTACTCCTGCCAGGCCCAGCTCTGGCACGAACAACACCCAACCTCTTGCTTGCTTTCAGGGCGCTTTCAAAGTTCCTGCTCCTGGGGTAGGCTTCCTGGAGAAAGTTGACCTGTGCTCAGCCTTAGCTATGGGGAGCTCGGGGGTCTGAGGATGATATACTGGGATATCTACTTGGGTCTCATGGACTCCACTCTGCCACCAGAGGCCGGAGCGAATCTGCAAGTGACCATGTCACACCTTGGAATCTGCTTCTATTGACACTGGAATGTTCCAAATCCTCAGCCCCCTCAGGACTCCACCATCAGGTCTGCTGGGAGTTGTCAGAGTCTGGGCAGAGGCAGGGTCCACTCAGATGGAGCGAATGGAGCCAACATGAGGGTGGGGAGAATTTGGGGACCACATAGGATGGGCTGAGAATGTGTGTGTGCGTGTGTTGGTGAGGTGTGTATAAGCGCGTTTGATACACATTCTTTCCCTCCTTCTCTTCTTCATGGGTAACTTGACCTTAAGACCTGCTCCCCCAGCCTCTCACCATTAGCTTGTTGACTGGGTGAAGAGCTGGTGCTGGTCCTCTGCTTCCCCCATGCTGTCCCTGGGATCTTGCATATGACAGCTCGTCTGTAAGAATCTGAGTTCATGATTCAATGACTAAATCCATTAATATTTGTAGCAAAGAGCAAAGAGTTCAATCTGATATTTAACAGAAAATTTAAAAGGATGGGAACCAGAAGCAGGTGAGAGAGATGCAGAGGCATGGAAGGCGGGCTGAGTGGAGCAGGACCCCGGAGCATCTCCTTTGCCAACCAGTCGATGGTCAGCAGGAAACTGTTCTGAGCTTTATAGACCCTACTTTTTTTGCTCATTCTAGTTACCACTTTGAAATCCTCACTTCAGTTTCAGTGTGCAACTGTTTCATGCCTTTAACTCTTGTGCATGCTGTCCCTTCTACATGGAATATACTGCCTTGTTGACCTTGTAAGTTCTCCTCCTTCAAGAATAAGTCAAATGTCCTCTCCTCCATTCCCTCCAGCACTTGCTCTCCTTGCCAGTGTGACCCCTGTGTTCAGTGGGAAGTAGGCAGGCTCCCATGCTTGTCACTAGGCACCTATCCCAACTCTCAGCAGATGTGGGGTATGCCTGCTCCTCCCCTTCTATGTCCCTGGGCAGGGTGCTAATTCTTGTAGAAATGCCATTACTTTGTTGAAACAAATTGAAATTTTAGTTTTTTAAATCTCTGATCTTTGGGAAATTTGGCTAGTGAGGGAATTGTGTCTCAAGGGTCCCAATATTGGAGGGGTTTTCTTTAAAAGATGATGACATCAGACCCAGAAAGGCAGGGAGCTGGCTTAACCCAGTTGAGAAGACTTACCAACATTACACCAAGATGACTCAAAGGAAAGAATTATTTTTCAATGGTAGAAACTTCTTGAACCATTAAATTGGACATGCTGAAAACAAAGACTACTTATGTCAATTTTGCTATCTTCCTCTCTTATTCCCCTGTTCTTAAAAGTCATCCATTTAGTTTAGAATAGTTTCCTCCCTTCTTACACTTGAATTCAGTCAGTACATTGAGCCTGCATACTGAACTCAAGGTGCAGAAGACCCACATCCTGACTGGAAAGAGGAGGCAGGAGATGCGGGTGAGCACAGAGGCAGTTTCAGGGTGACCCAAGAGGCCTGGGAAGTGAGGAGGGTTGCTGACTAAAGGAAGCAGTGAGGGTATGTAGAAGGCTTGGGATTCTCCAGAAATGGAGAGATCAGAGTTTAAATCCTGGCCCCAGCACCTGCTGGGTGTGTGGAGATAGGTGCTCTTTGTGTCCTCACTTGTAAAGAGGGAACATGTAGTGGAGTGCTTTGTGTGGGGCCACGCACCTGGCAGGATACAGGACCGGCCTTCTGAGGCTGTCTGGGACTGTCACTGTGAAGAGAAAAGCCTGCTGACCTGAAGGGGGAGGCTGCATGTTCAATTCAAGATCCTACTCACTGCCTCCACCCCTACCTCTGTGCCCTCCCCAACTCCCCTCAACCCCAGATAGATGTCTCTGGGACACATCCATTCTTTGGATTCTCTGGAGCCTGGCCTTCAGATGGGAATGTGAGGGAAGCCAAGTAGGCCTGCAGGGAGGATAAGGAGAGGCTAAACCAGACTTGTGCCTGTTATGGGTGAGAAGGCACACTTACCCAGGGGACCCGGGGTTCCCCCTGCATCTCTGGTCATCTCTGCTCACACCCTTCCCTGGAGTCTATACAGCTGGGACTAGGTGGGGGAGGTTGGGGGCCTGAGACCCAGGAAGTAGAACTAGGTTTCTTGGATACTGTTGCCATCAGTTCTTGGACTTCAGGGACCACAGCCTTCCCAAGATAGACCCCTGAGGGTGGCGGTTGGTGATAGAGAGACTGTTTTACAGATGGAGGCACTAATTAAGACATTTGAATGTCTTCTATATTCCTAATTCTTTGTTCTTTTCCTTTATGTAATAGAGAAGATCCTGCCTTGCTCATTACCAGCTGGTCTAGTAAACATCTAGACTATAAGCATATTTTATTTTAATTGCCTGAACCTCAGGATTATGGAAACAAGATGGTAGGGGAAAGGGCTCAGAAATGAGACAGAAAAAATGCTCTACAGGAAGTGGTCATCTGGAAGCTGGCAGTCCTGTTTTATTATTTGAGCAGGTTTAGACGTTTTGACCCAGGCCCAGGAAAGATTGACACCAATCAGGAAGAACAGATCAGAGAAGCTTGAGCTGCTGCCCGGTTGATGGGATGGCAGGTTTGAGAGAGTAAGTTAAGCATTTTTCTTATTTAACGTGGCAAAACTGCAAGAAAATATGTCTTCTAAGTTGCATGAATTAAAGGTTGGAAAGAGGCCCAAGAGCCAAGGTTGTTTGCTCTGTGACAGACATGTACATAGGCTCCTGATGCTCACTCTGTGCTTATCTGGAACAGGGAGCATGGTCTGCTCCCTGTTCTAACCCTGGAGTGGGCAGCTGGGACTACCACTGGGAGGAACTGCAGATGGAGGGCCCTGGGTAGGCATGACACCAGGTCAGCAGTGTGACCTCCAGGGCGAGGCCTTTCAAGTGTCTGTCCTGGGCCCAGGCTGGCCCTACAAATGAACCTGAGGACCCTAATTTTCCCAGTGTAGGTTGAAAAGGATTTATTGGGTCCTGGTGGGAAGGCAGCTTCCATGGTTAGTGGGCCTCACCTACATCTACTGGACTAGAGGAAAGGCCCCTGATGGCAGCCTGCTCTGCAGATACCCAAGGTGAGGGTTGCATGAAACTTGCAGCTTTTTTAGGTCTTACAGCTGGACCACCTCATGACCTGGTCCTTGGAAGGTTTTGATGCCTCTAAGAACATGCCTGTTGTGTTTTTCTTAAAGAAGGCGCCCCTGGGATGTCATTGTCCAGGGGAAGCGAGAGCAATGTCTCCTGGGACCCTTCACAACATTCTCATCTGCCAGCTGCCAAAACTCCCTCGAGGTGCCCTTTGGCCTCTTCACCTGCGCTCCCCCACCCCCTCAGTAGACCTGGCCCTGAAGCTCTAGGAGAGAGCGGTGATTGGGCCTTCTGCCCAGAGTGCTTGGGTGGGAACTGCTGTCCTGAGAGCCAGGCTGGGAGTAGGGGCCATCCATGCTGGGTGGGCTGAGGAACAGAACAGAGGGAATCACTGCTTGTTTAGGACAAGCCAGAAGTCATCCGGTCCTGCTCAACTCTCAACTGACTTGGCTGCAAGACTGCCTCCTTGGTCTTGTTAAAAATTGGATCCAATATAAATGTTAATTCACCACTCTTAACCCACAGCCTGTGTGTGTATGGTGGAGGGAGATTCATTAGGGCCAGCTCTTCCCAGGCTGCGGAAGCGCCGTGCTCATTAGGGAGGGCAGGTCTGTCTGGATGGTTCTAATGAGCTGTGAAAACCTCTCATGAGCAGAAAAATTAGCAGAGAGGGTGTCTTCAGATTCCCAGAGGAACATTTTCTGCCTAATTTCAAAGACCACAAGCCAAGGTATTTCATGGGAAGGGGATAACCGGGTTTTGTTTATTTGCAAATCTGAAATTGAGTCTTGGGGACAAAATTCTCCTATGGAGGAGGTGCTTCTGACCTGGCTGGGGAGGGAGAGATAAAATGGTGGATGACATGTGTGTGTGGGGAGGGGCTAGACTAGGAGGGAGTGGTATCAGGTCCTTAGAACAAAGGGGTGCTCAGGTTTTGGATGGGGGTGATACTTGGGTGGGGATGTGGACAGTGGCCACCAGGAGTCCAGACCAGGGCTCTGACCAGCTTCTGCCTCCTGGAGATGGGTCCATCAAGGAGAGAGTCCCTAAATAGAATGACATTTGGCCTTTGTTGGTTTATTCTCAGAGGCCCCCTCTTTAAGAGTACTTAAGGGGAAATGTGCCTGTAATGGGAGAGTTTACTGTGACTGAGGGCTCCATACTTTAGCAGAGATCAATTCCCTGGTTCTTTTCAGCCCTCCATTTATTCTGCAACTTCTCTCACAGAGACATGGTCCCCATGTGAGACCTTTGGAGTGTTTGCTCCTTCTTCTGGCTTACTCATCTCAGTGAGTATGTGGAGAGTTCTGCTTGACCAGAACTTCTGGGAGTCACAACCATGAGATACTTCCTCACTGGAGCTGCTGGTTGTTCCCACACTAGTGACTCTCAGATGGCAGCCAAGGGGCCATGGGCATTGCAGACGTGACCCAAAGTGGTCTTTGTGCAGACACTCAAAGCCCTCCAGCATATAAGGTCCCTACCAAAAGCTCATTGCAGGAAGTAGCCCAGTGGGGTCCAGGCATGCAGGGGTGGGTCTCTTCTGAAAGGCAGGAAGCCCTTTCAAGTGTTGCCCCCACCTGACCACAGTTTGGGACCTTGGCCCAGACCAGCATGGTCATCAGCCCAAGGATAAAGTGGTGTGACCTTGTGTACGTACCTGTGTCATGTGCAGGGACTGGTACATATCCAACTCAGACACACCTGCACTTTGTTTCTAAGATTACAGATTGTGTCAAATTTCTCAGCTCACAGACCCTCTACAGAGTTTCTGTTTTCATTCTCCTGGTTCTCAGCATTCTTAACACAGCATTCCACCATCATTTTACCCTGTTCTGTTGATTGTTTCTTCTCAGTCTCTCTTTTGCCTCTTCTTCCTTCATAAAATCTTTAATTTTCTCTTGGCTTTTTCTCCTCCTCACTTTAAGCCATACTGGAGTGAAGTTGTTCAGCCCTGCAGCAGTGGGACTACTGCTAATAGATGACCTTGACTCTTGAGCTTTGGATTTTGGACCTGCCCACTTAGCATTCAGCTGACTAAAACTTGAACTTGCTTTCTCCTGCCCATCTACTCCTTCTAGCTTCCTTGTGTAAGCAAATCTGCTAGTTGTTCCATTTTGGGAACCTGACAGACTGTACTTAGGAGTGTTAGGTTCATGCTGGGGTTTGGAGGCTGTGTATAGGATACCCCTCGGTCAACTCCCTGGAGGAAGTTTTGGGGGGTTGTGCTTTTTGGTTCATGTTATCTGTTAAATGCTCCTCCAATGGCCACAGAAAAATAGGATTCTGGGTGCAAGCAACTGGAGCAGGAAAAAGGGACTTTTTGGAGCTCAAGCAAGGCATTGTATACATAACCGGAAGTGATCATGATGCAGACACTTAGAGTCTTCAAGAAATAAGCTCCCTATCAAAAACTCACTGAAAAAAGGGAAAATTAGGAAATATTGGCTCTTCTTGACTTTGTCACAGAGTCTGAGAGGTCTTATCAGAGTGTCATCCTGGATCCCTGTTTCCATAACCACCCAGGTCCAAACAGTCCCAGTACTATCTCTTTTACCTTAATTCCGTATTTTCTACTTCTCGCCACTGTGACCTTTGGGGTCACAACACCTTCCTCTCCTGAATTCTGCAGTGGCTTCTAACTCACTTCCTTCCATTCTCTTCAGTCTGTTCCTCTCTCAGCAGTGATCCCCACATAGGAGCTCCACTGGCATTATGGCAGGGGGACCAAACACCTCTGTGTTCCAGCTGGAACCAAAGCACAAACTTTGCTTCAATGGCATATTTCATGACCCAGATGGTAGGGATTATTGCTGTTATCTTCGTGTTACTGGGAAGGAAAGTAACAATTTCTCTTGTTAAAAACCAGGAGAACTGGCTGGTGAGGACATGTAGGAATCATGAGAACACTGGCTGTGTCACCCACAGACTCACCATGTTTGTGGTAGTTATAATCATCTTGGCATGTATCTTATCCTATGTTTAAAAAAAACTTTCAGTTTGAAGTAATTTACAATAATTATTTTGAAATATTTGACAGAAGTTTGCAAAAATTTCCCCTCAATTTCCCCTAATGGTGACATCTTATATAACTACAACACAATCTCAAAACTAAGAGACTGACATGGATGGAATACTGTTAACTGGACTAGATCTTGCTCATTCAGTTCTTCCTATCTATAAATTGCAATTATCTATGTGTGTGTATATCTATGCACTGTCACCCCAAATATATACTCATGTAACCAGTACCACTAACACATGACACTCCAGTTGCACACAACACAGCCACCAGGAGGTGTTTGCTCCAGGTTCACATTACTGAGAAAATACCAGAAGCTATGGAACCTATGCGGATGAATATTGTTCCTGTGGAAGATTTTCCTGTATTAGAATGATTGCTAAATTTGTGTAAGAATGAAATACCCACTTTTACCTTGTTTTTCAGATTATGTTCTCTCCCTAAAGTTACACCATTTGATGCTGTTTATAAAATGTGTACCTTAAAATTTTTCTGGTAAAAGTAGCTTAATTTATAAGGGGCACATGGGGCTGTCTCATAAAGGGAATAGTAATCGCAAACAGCTGGCAAGGCTGACTTTGTTTGGACACAGTAAAGGGTGAAAAAAATCCCTCATTTCAAGTGAATTCCCAGTGTCCCTTCTTCCTAGTTGTACCCCTTCTCCCCACCTCCTGTCTGTCCCCTAACAACTACTGATCTGTCTTCCATCTCTGTAGTTCTGTCGTTTTGAAAGTTACATAAATGGAGAATTATATAAATCTTGAGACCGACTTTCCCCACTTGGCACAATCCACTGACATGTTTTGTGTGTCAGTGATGGATTCTTCTCACTGCTGAACAGCGTTCCAGGGTGTGGGTGCACTAGTTTGTTTGAACATTACTACAAGCTGAGTTTCTGTGACTATCCATGTGCAAGTCTTCATGCTAACATAAGTATTCATTTCCCTGAGATAAATGTCCAAGAAAATGAGAGTTGGGTCATGTAGTAAGTATATGTTTAATTTTGTGAGAAACGGATTAACTGTTTTCCATAGTGATTGTAACTTTCTCTGGTTTTAATATGCCTTTCCCTCATGCTTAAACATTTTTTCATGTGCTTATTTGTCACCTCTATATGTGGTGAAATATCTGTTTATGTCTTTTGCCCATTTCATAATTGTGTTGTGTGTGTTTATTGTTATAGTAAAATATACAGACCACAAGAATCAATAAACTTTTCGTTTTCCTTTTGACACTTTTTCACAGTAATATAATAATATATTCTCAGGTATCTGAGATACCTGTCAGAGACTAGTTACATTAAGTATTGCTAGCTGCTTTATAAGCAGCACCCAGTTCTGAATTTAGACTTAATAAATATTTATTTCTTACTTACACAATAGTAAAATGGGTTGAGTGGCTCTTCTTCGTGTCTTTTTCCAAGTAGTGACTGTGGAATCAGGATACTTTCTATATTAAAATTCCATCAGCTGGATCTCACAGCATCCAAAGTAGCTGTGAAGATCAAGAGAGAGAAGAGACATACAGAGAGGATTTTATTTTTTATTAACAGTTGTAGACGTGTGTATATTCCTTCCTGTCTTCCTCTCCCCTTTTGGCCAAAATCTAATTATGTGGTTCCAATTCCAGGGAGTGTGATTTTCCTGGTCCAGGGGGGAATTAGATTGGGGGAGCATCAGGCCCACTCCTCTCATTTCTGGAGAGTAGGTATACCAGAGGCCTGAAGTGGAAGAGCATACTTTTTTGGTTCAGGAGCTGCCTGGCTCCTGAGTCTTGGTGCTAGTGGTTGAACCTTGAGTAGAGGGAGTCTTCACCACAGCAGCTACCTGAGAAAGGTCTTTATTTGTATTAGTTGGACAGTTGGGAGTTGGGACAGATGGTAACTGGTGTCATGGTTCTTTTTTTCTGGTAGCACATGAGTGTCATTCACTTAGAAACATGGTTTATTTGGCCTACATGGTATTTAAAATATTGTTACATTGTAATTTGCATATAATAAATGTGTAGATTTTAAGTGTGCAATGAGTTAGTACATATCCATAGTATATATTCATATTTATATCTGCCTCTATCCATTTATGACTGAAACCCTGAAACAGCAAAATTGAAACCATCAGATCAGTGAAACAGTGTTTAGTAAGATTTTATTGTACATATATAAACAGTCTATGAGGTAGGAGTTCAAGTCAACCCTGCAATGGAGCTCAGAGATCTATCATTACATGAAAATTTGTATAGTGAATGTGCAGAAGTTTATTCTTTACAATGATTGATTTTATAATATTAGAATTTTCCTAGTCATAGGGATTGGTTAAAAGTTGTTACCTCATGCCAGTTTAGGGGAACAACTTCAATTTCACTTTTAGTTTTCAGAAGCATTTTATAAGCAGCAGTCCAAGTTTCACTTATTTTGCAGAATAGGCTAAATTAAGTTTCACTTCTGTGACTTAAATGGTTTTGTTTTCAAGTTTGGTCTCCATTTTTACTATAACTACATATATATGTATATATAACTATATATATGCACACACATATCTCTAAATAAAGTTCTTTTTATCATGAATCTCCAAGTTGGTCTGGTAAATTAGGTTATGCACACCAAGCTCTGAACTCTCGGGCTTTGGAATCAACAGGGCTTCATGTAAATGAATGGTAGCATCCTCTAAGTACCCGACTTACTTTATGCAGCATACTGTCTTTCCTCTGTATTGTTGCATGTATCAGTAGTTTCATTTTATTTCTGAGTATCATTCCACTGTAAGAGCATGCCACAATTTATCTCTTTACTTGATGATGGATATTTGAATTGTTTCTAGTTTTTTACTTTTATGAATAAAGCTGGTATAAAAATTCCCACACAAGTCTTATTATTGAATATGTGTTCCACTTGTCTTGGTTAAATACTAGGGTTGGGTTATAGCCTGGGTTAAAGGGAGCATACACATCCAGTTTCCTCAAAAAAAACCATCAAACTTTTTCTCAAAGTGGGTGCACCATTTTATCTCCTCCCTAGAAATCTGTCATCCCATTTTCTTTACTCTTTCACCAATATTTGGTATTGTCAATTCTTTTAGCTTTAAATACTTTAGGAGACCTGGGACTATTTAATTGTTGTTTTAACTTGCATTTCATTGATGAGAATTTTGAGCATCTTTTTATGTGATTATTGACCATTCAAATATCTTCTTTTATAGAATGTACATTCAGATCTCTTGCCCATTTAAAAAGATGAAAATGAATATAATTTATTCCTATGTCTTTTTATTATTGCAAGAGTTCTGTATATATTTCAGATACAAGATTTGTGATGTGTATATGAGTTGTAAATATTTTCTCCTCAGCTATGGCTTTCCTTTATATTTTTAAAATAGTATCTTTTGGGAAACCCATATTCTTAATTGTTACTAATAAATTTATCAACTAAAAATTGCTTTGCTAGTGTTTTTTGTAATCTAAGAAATCTCTCATCCCAAGGTCATGAAAATTTCCACTAATGTTTTCTTCTAGAAGTTTTGTAGTTTCACTTTTGTTATTGACAGATTTTAAATTATAACACCTATTGTTAAAATTGTTATAATAAAGGTCTACTGATGAGAAAATGAAGTTTTATTTTTTTGGGGACTAACATTCCTCCCCCCATCTTAATTGCAATTCAAAATTATGTTCTCTATCATCAAAATCTGTTGCAAATGCTGATCAGTAATGGTATTTTCATCCTCAAAAATGCCTTTTTACACAGATGGGTTTTACCAAAAAGTGATACACTCCATGACCATATGACTTTTTCTTTTCCTGCCAAGGAATATAACCCCCTTCTGGAAGCTGGAAAGAAAGGGCAAGGAAACAGATTCTTCCTAGAGTCTCTGGAAAAGAATGCAACCCTGCTGATTCCTTATGTTAGACCCATTAGAGCTTCTGAACCACAGGGCTGTGAGGTAATAAATTTGTGTTGTTTTAAGCCACTAACTTTGTGATAATTTTTAATAGCAGCCACAGAAAATCAATACAATCCTCAAGATTCCCATTTTCTGGAAGAGATGCTCTGTATAATACCCTCTCCTTGGCTGTGAGATCTGTGAATATGATGGACTATTGCTTCTGTGATTATATATTACATCACAGGAGGAACTTTACAGATATAATTGAGATCTTTAATTAGTTGACTTTGGGTTAATCAAAAGGAGGATTATTTCCATTAGCCTGACCTTCAAGGAGGATGAAAGGTTCAAAATGGGAGAGATTCTTTTAACTTGAAGGAGCAAATAGTCATGTAGAAAGGGGCATGTGAACAGGTCAAAAACTAAGAAACTAAGGGCTCCAGAAACTTAGGGCTTTAGTTCTACAAACTTATAACCTTACAACAACCTGAATGAGTTTGGATGAGGGGTCCAAATGAGAATGCAGCCTGGCTGATAACTTGACTTTAGACTTTTGATACCCTAAGCAGAAAACCAGGTTCACCATGCTTAGAGCCTTTGACATACAAAAATTGATGAAATGTGCAATTATATTGAAACAATAAATCATTGTTGTTTTAAGTTGTTAAATTTGTGCTAACAAGTGAGGGGGAATAAAAAAAGCATTGGATTTTCCTATTAATTGTCTTGGCCTCTTTGTTGAAAATAACTTGAACTTATAGTTGTGGTCTGTTTCTGAACTATTTTTTCCTATTGATCTTTGTGTCTGTCTTTTTTTTTAATGTTACCAAAACTATTATCATTTGTATTATCATATCTTTACTGCAACCATGGGAATTTAAGAATCCTCTTAACTTTGTCATTCTTTTACAAAACTGATTTGGCTATTTTAGGTCTTAGGGATTTTCATACACATTTAAGAACTAATTTTTCATTTATTTAGAAAAAATCACTCACTAGAATTTGATCAGTATTATATTGAATCTGAAGACCAGTTTGGGGAGATTTGATAGTTTAACAATAGTGAGTCTTTTAATACATGAACATACTATTCATTTCCATTACTATCAGTCTTCTTACTTTCTTCTCAACAATGTTTTATAACTTTCTGTGTTGAGGTCTTAAGTATCTTTTGTTAAAGGTGTTTTTTTATATTAAATAATTTATATATAAATCTCACATCTTTGTAATCCCTGGGGTTCACCCACCACCTTCCCTCTCTGACCATTCCCACCCTCTC
>PVHY01030186.1:0-13629 GCA_004024945.1 Uropsilus gracilis
CAGCAGCTTTTCAAGGCCACAGCATCGTGAAGGACCACGGTTAGGAATCCACCACAGATGGGGTTTGAAACGCTAGAAACTAGGTGCCCGGTGCCTCTGGCAAACACTACGCTGGTGTTTGACGGGATCACTCCTTCACGTGAAGTCAGCCTGGCCTGAATCCCAGCTGGACCCACGCCCACTGCATCACAGAATATGAGGAAGGGGAGGCCTGACGGGGTTCTCGGCCCCTCCAGCGGCAGATGTCCGCCTTGCTTGTACAGGCTCCCGAGGGATGCCGGCCGTGGGCTCACTGCCTCTCCTATGCTCAGCATCCATCTCCAGTCTCCAGAGCCCCTCTGGGTAGGAGACTCCCACAGGCACTTTCGTGAGTTCCAAGCAGCCGTCTTATTTTCACTCCGTACCTTCTCGGAGCTCTAGAGACCAACGTCGAGAAGATGGTGCGGGAAGAATGAGGGTATAAATTTTCCTTCACTTCACATTTGGTTCTAAAACCTGATCACAGGGTTTTTATTGCATTCCCAGCCTGTTATTTCTCCTCATTATTTTGAGACAGAAATGCCTGGGACGCTCACTCCCGCTTGCCTCCGTCATCTATCTTCATAAAAGTAAACCAAAAACAATTTCAGGGGAAGGAGAGACAGGCCGGGCATTTAAACAACTTTAAGTAAGGCATTAGCACAAAGTTGCTTTCCTGACATCCACAGGAGGGCAAGTGATAAGAAGCATTTTCCTCTCTGAAGAAACGTAATTAGATGATATGGGTTTCCATTAGCGATGTCGGTGCAGATGGTCTTAATCTTGCAGGAATCACTTACCTTTGATTGCTCTGGAAACCCAATCAGGATAACAATCAGATGGTCCGCGATGTGGGAACCTGCGTCCAGAGGGATGGGCAGGCACGGAGCCGAGGCGTTGGGACACACGGCATTGTGGGTGAGGGAGCCCAGAAGCAGCCAGGACAAGAGACGGATGTGAGAGACGCACTCAATGAATTCTTTGGGTCTACGAGAGAAGGCAGGTGGAAGAAGCCTTGAGGCGTTCCCGCTGCAGGCTCAGCAAATGCCTGTCCACGATGGAGGGATTTAAGTGTGGTCTCAGGCAACTAACTACTAAAATAAAACACCAAGTGGCTGCAAAATGATGGCTCTGGTTTTCCTATACTAATCCTGGATCTTCGCTTCTTGAGCAAAAGAAAGAGCCTTTGGTGACACAGGATTAAATACCATTCTTCCAAAAACCTTTCTCACTAGCTTCTTTCTCAGCATCCCTCCCCCTCATTAAGCTCTATGTCACCCTCACCTAGAAGGAAAGGGATCAGGGAGTGACCCATTTTCCGATTCTCCGATCATCTTCGCCTCCTGCCTTCCACACGCCTCACTCCTGTCCTCTAGCCAGCAAGTAGACTGTGCAAAATGGTACCCCAGCCTGCTCCAAGCTCCCAAATAAATTCACCCACACACTTCTTTTCTCTCCCCTCCCTTGCAGGCAGAAGCAGATGCTCCATCCCTTAGCGCTCTAGGTCACCTCTGCTAAGAGATGCTCTTCTAGCTGCAATCGAAGCTCTTTGCAGACAGAAGCTTAGGTAAGTGCTCCATAAAGACCCACTGATCTGCTTAACTAGTTCACATGAAGAAGCAAGGTGGCAGCCTCAGGCTCTGAGCTTCCATCCTCCAGAGAGTTGACTGAGGCTTTCCTCAGTGTATCAGGCAGTGTTCAAAAACGTTGCCAGGTCAGCAAGTAAGTATGGGGACAGGTCTCAACTCCCACTTCTGCACAGTCAGACTCCACTTCCATAGCTCTTTATAGTTCTCATAGCTCGACCTGAACCCCAGGGGACCCGGGTACCTCCTGCCGTATTCCCCTCACTGCCTGAAGAGCAGAGGCCTTACCCCTGTTGCATTGCAGAAGGTGGGTGGTAGAGCCAAGGCAGGTAGCGAATGACAGCTTTGTTGTCTCTGTGGTTGCCCCGAGAGATTTCCATGGCCGCGATCTGTGCCAAGCCAACTTTGAGATGGCCGCCGAAGGTGTCCTCGTGCAGAGGCTGGGAGCAGGTCTTCATGTGGTTCTGCAAAACCAAAGGGTGTTTTGTGACTTTGGCCGTGGACCCACGGACAGTCCAGGTCATGCTGTAAAAACGGTCATTTGAAATCTCCGTCCTCTCGGCAAACAACCCACTGAGGTTCCCCAGGCTTCGCGCGTTGCTGAGGCCTAGGGGAAAGCACCTTAGCGAGGCCCAAAGAGCCTGGAAAGCTGCAGTTACTGCAGATCCATGCAGCCTCGCCCTCCCCGAGGTCCCAGCAACAGCCCCTCTCCACGCTTTTCTCCATCCCACCCTTGCTCAGGCTGTCTCTCTGCAGCGCTCTTCCTGCATCTCATCACTGAGGCAACTACTATATGTCACTTCCTCCAAGAAGTCTTCCTCGTAGACGCTCCCACGCTGCCGTCAGCCCCTTCTTCAGTTGTGAAAGTCAGAATTTAACTTGTGAAGCTGTCATTGAAATTGGCTTCCGCCTCCACACTGCACAGTAAACAAGGCAACAGTGTGTCGGCTTTGCTCAGCACCACACCCCAAAAGGCCTAGGACAGAGCCTCGCACAGACAGGCGCTCAGCATGTGTTTGCTGAGTTTAGGGAAATGTCTGTTTGGTGTGGCTTAACAGAACCGGCGCTGAACTGGAGTGGGAGCTAGGGCTGAGGTTCCAGACCCACTGCTGTCCTGGCTGGCAACAGGGTCTTAGAAAAGGCACGTTTCTGATCATTTCCTAACACGACAAATCAGGGGGTTGAATAATGTCTGTACTTTCCAACCTTTAGATCATCAAAGATATTACTCACTAATTTTCTCTGCACTGTAATTTCAAAATGGGCTCCAGATACAGTAAAAAAGGTTTAGGTAATAACTGTTGCCCCTTCTTTATACATCAAAGTGGGGGCAACCAGACCGGCAATCAGTCATCAGCACCCACAAGCAGGGAAGCATACTTAGAAATGAGTGGGCATAGGTACTGTGAGAGACCATCAGTTTAAACGTGGCGTCTTCTCTCCAGCTGGCATGTGCAAGTTCCTCTCTACCCCAAGAAATATCTGGATCATCTAAGTCAAGTTTGGAAACGAAGTTGGAGGACGAAGGGATAATATTTTTAGCCAAACTCCTGAGCTGACAAGCTCCTGTTTATCAAGAAGGAATCATTTAGCCCCAGGCTGCAATTTGGCTGCCTCCTCAGTCATGCTTGATTTCCTTTCTGCCCTCTGTCCAGGACCATCCTCACATCTCTAAAACTATTGATCTTTCAGCTCCCTCATCAACCCATGGCAGGGAAGTTGACTTGCATCAGCAATTCATTCCAGCCTGAGAAACAATCAATAAACTCAACAACTTCACAAGGATTCTGTCTACATGCAAATTCAATTTTGTTCTGTCCCATCTTTTAATTATCTTCTTGAAGAAGATGGTCCTATGGAGATAAAAAGCATACACAGCTCGCATCTGTATAACATGCTAGCAGAAGTCATTTCCCGTGTACCACTTCACATCCAATCCTGACACAGTCACAAATGTAGGTCCCGTCAAACTTATCTGCAAATGAGGAAACCAAGTCTTGAGGTAGTTGAAAGATGCAGTGCAACGTTGTGAAAAGGGAACAGACCTAGTATGTCTTAGGTTCACCCAGAGGCCGCCAATGAGCTGCCGCGTGACCTTGAGCAACTGACTGCATGCTCAGGCCTCGGTCTGCACTTCTGTAAAATGGGCATAACACCTTCGTGGGGGGCACTGTGAGGATGGAAGAGGTGGCGAGAGACGCACCAAGCTGATGCCATGTCAACATCTGTGCCCTTTTCCTCCCCCTCTACCCAGACATACAGTCTTCCCCAGACCACCGCTGCAATGGCCTCCAGGTAACAGCAAATCCCCAGCAGACCGGCTTCATGCTCTGGAGACACGTGTGTCCGTTCACCTCAGCGGTGGCCGCTCACCTTCAGCTTGGTCAGTGTGTGCATGTCTGCCATGAAATCCAGCACCTCGTTGATGTACTGCCGCACGCACTCCATGGCTGCCGTCCCACACTGAAACACAAGGCCACGGAGTCAGGCCCTCACTTCTGCCCTGACTACTCGGCCGCCTGGCTGAGGCCACGCTGTGTCCTAATGACGTGTTTCGTCCTCTGGGTTTCCGCCTCATGCCAACACTCTCGGCTCAGTCTGTGACTGTCTGCCCGCAGTTTAGACCAAAATTGTTGAAAGGTTTGTGGCGAAGAGCGAAAGAAGCAAGGGGGCCCGGGGGGGGGGGGGAACAGGCGTTGGCTGTTTTCCTTTGTCTCCCCACTCACAGACAGAGCCGACTCTGGGTTGCCCATGTTCCACCTGGCTGCCTACAACGACTTAGCCATTGCATGGTGATGAGTGTCAGAATCCCCGTGAAGAGAATCGCCCTCACAGCACAGCAGCTTTATCACGCCGGGGAGACTTAGATACACGGGAAATGCACACCCCCACATTCTGTCACCAGAGTCTTAAACCTTTTCTATCAAACAAGGAGGAGATGTATATAAACAAACATCCGCTTTAGAGAGAGTCAAAAATTCTTACATTCAGGTCACATACGCCTTACCTCCTTACACACAGCAGGTGCGCTATTAAATAGACAAACGTGTTATGCTCCCGCTGGGGACAAAGAGAGAAAGAAACGAAATGGCCCTCTTCCCCCCACACTAGCAGGGGGTGTGGGGGAGCCTGCACAGGCGAAGAAAGCCGACTCGCGTTTCAGGTTATGAAACGGCATAAACCTGCTCTCTTGGGGAATGCAGAGAAACTCGGGATTATAAGCGAAGAAAGGCCAGGGAACAGGCAAGATGTGACGGCCAAACTGCAAGAGCGAACCCACACATCAGGCTGGGGACAGTGCACATCAAAGGCAGGCCGTCTTTGAAGCATCTGAATACTATGCCGAGGCCTGTCTTCATTTTCTTTAGGAAAATCTGGAACATTATATACTTAACTAGCTCACCCAGGGGCTCCCATTTTCCCATGTTCATGTAAATCTGCCCAGCACTGAACTGTATCACCTTCTGTCTCTTCTATACGCCTGTCAGTTCCCCTGACAGGATAACAAACAGTAAAATAAGGTCATTGGCGGTTCTGTCAGAGTGTTTTCCAAGCATTTCCATGTGTTCTAAGGTTTTCTTCTTTTAATTTAAATCAAGTGAAGGAATTATAAAAGGTTATTGTGGTCCCACTTTTGCAATATTAATCCTCTAGTGCAAGAAAGGCTTTCCCCTTGATTTATTCCATTTTCTCTGACCTTTCACATGTCATGCAAATAGGAGCATATACTCTGTTTGGAGTTTCTTGAAAGGGATTTGCTTCTTTTGGAGAATATTTTATACCATCTCAACTGGGCAAATGTCACAGAAAATAATTACTAGTAGCGTTATTCAATATTTGTCTTTTAAATTTGAATTTCAAAAAATGAGAGCCAAGAATTTACTACCTACTAGAGAATGCATCTACAGCTAATAAAAGCCTTCGAAGAGACTTTGTAGTCAGGATAATCTTAGCGAGTCACTTTTACTTAAGAAACAAAGCATACAATTTCCAGTGCCCACTACTTTTTTTTTTTCACTTTGCAAAATGTAAGTAGAAGCTCAGATGTGTTGTTTAAAAACCAAACAGTCATGTTCCACTTCTGTTAGAAGTCCTATATATATTCTAACAGGAAAACTAAAGTTGAAAACATACTCTAACCTCAAAAACATAAATTAGCATCTATTGTAACCGAGTCTTCCTCAAAACTTACAAAGTTTTCTTAGATTATAAAAGTAATCAATTCAATGCAAAAAAAAATGGAGATATAAATTAACAAATAGTGAAGGAAAAACCAACATAATCCTAATTCCTGTCCTCTACTGCAAGACATCACTATCAAGATTTCCTTCCAAATGTGTTGAAAGCATGTAGTACACACACATAAAATGAAACAGAATTTTTCATGAGATGGAACTTTTTTCTAACCTTTTAAATTCAATCTACCACAAGTATTCTCTAACTAATTATTTTTTTGAAAACTGAATTATGTGACCAAAGTGTGTATCTTACTTTATTTAAACAATACCCCAATGGTGAACAGTTATTTTGTTTCCATATTTTTGCTATTTTAATAAACATAAGTTGCATATCACTCCTTAGATGCAGAATTCACCGCATTCTCAGTAATATTTCTAGAAACTGGTGGTCACACTGCTTTTGTCAAGACTAGAAGTACTTTTCGCCACCACCAGTAGTTAGAGGAATGCTTGTTTTAGTTCATTGTCACATCTAGTCATTAAGAAAAACCTGCTGATCTGCTCACTGATTTTAATACTCATATTTTCTCATATCAGTTCACTGTCTTCTGATTGTGAGAAGAAAAGGTCTACTTTGATTGGTTAAGAGGTCACGGGAAAGCATCCTGTGCCTAGATCCTAGAACTGCTACTTTTTTGCTGGTGGAGTGTTTGCCTTTTACTTGTTGAATTTCTGCAAAGCTTTGGTATTTAGGGGCAGTCATATATAAAGATATTTATATTTAGCTGTCATGTGGACAGCAAATACTGAGATTTAAAGAACTGAAAAATAAGGAAGCCCAATGGCAGAGCTGCCTGGACCCACCTTCCCTCTTCCCTAGCAGGCCACGAGACTGGTTTCCGCTTTCCCTTGCACGTCAGTATGACAAGGTGACTGAGTTCTAGCCAGCGGAAGGGGTGTAGAAGAAATCTGCACCGCTTTTACACTTGGTTCATATAAATCTGTCATGTGCCTCATCCTCTTCTCTCTCCCTAGGTGCCAGTTAACCACCACGAACTAACTGTGCGAAGTGGAGGCGACCAACCTCCATGCCTCAGTATATAGTGCTCTGCCCTCTGCTTGTCGGACACAATGCAGACATCACAGGACCAATGAGATGCTTTTTGCAGAAGTCACTGACAATATGGGTTTTTATCTTGTCACATCCTGCATTACTCTAACTATTGTCAAGCTATCAGAATTCCACCAAAAAGAAATAGTCTAAGACACGGACAAATATGTAAGCACAAAGAGGTTCATCATGTATTTGTTACAATAAAAGAATATGGAAAATAACTACAATATTCAACGGTTGGTAATGTGTGCCAGTTAATAATGTTTTGAATAATGCTCACTCAAGACAGACTATAGGCCGTGCACCATGCATATATGTCCTAAGTGCATTTTCTCTTCAATCTTCCTTAGACCTTGTCATATCTCATTCTATAGATAACACCAATCAAACAAATATAGGCTAAATACCTATCTCAACATGGAGCTAGGAAACAGCAGGCCTCAAACTCTGCTATGAGTCTGAACCCACTCCCTGACGACTGTTCTATACCGCATTCACATCGGGTGATACTCTGTGGCCACTGAACTCTGAGGGAAATGCTTGTGACATATGAAACCAGAGCCCCATCTAGGAGTTCAACTTCAAACACAGGAAAAGAAGAAAGGAAACACATGAATATATTTGCAGTAAAATTACCTCTGGGTTGAATGACTATTTCATTATATCAAAAAAAAAAAAAGTAAATATGCAGTATTTTGAAATATAATGTTTAATATTTTAAGGATAAAATTGATACAAACTAAAATTAATAAAACGGTTGGAAAACAGGATAGGAACATATAACATGAAGATATTCCTACTTTCTGAGGAATTTAGCACAAGGATAAAAATCAAAATAAACATGAAGATGATCTTTGTAGGTGTGTATATATGTAAAGAAACCAGATACATTTCTGACATACATAAGTTTTCAACAATATATGAATAAGCAAAGTAGGATGCTGAATAAATCAAAACATGGGCAAATTTTCTCCAACAATGGTATTCTATTTCAGGGCAGAGGGATAACCCTTTTACTTTATTAAATTTTTTTCTATCTAAAATATAATTTTTTACAGTTAGTGATATCTAAAGTTTCTGAGTTGGTTGCGGTTACCTTAGTATCAGTGAGCTATTGTAAGTCTCATCTTCAACCCAGTCAATGAGAATCTTAACATATTCTGCCAAATATTCACTAGCTGATGATAATGGGATTTTTTTTCATCTTCAGAGGAAATATCATAAAGGAAAACAAGGTACTACACCAAGCTTGTTTCTTTCTGGCAGCAGTTCTATCAAATCGGTGAAGGGGAGCCAATGTAAGAAAATTGATTCTGGAAAAATTGAACTTTAATCAAATCTATCCGCTCTGTCTGGTCATTTCTTTCCTCTCCTTAACTCGCTGCTTCAATTATTTATGCTTCCTGGAATTAAAAGTTCCCGACGGCCAGGAGTAATTTAAAATTTTCAGTGTGTGCTATGAAACAAGATATTAGCATATTTTAGATCTTACAATGTTTGCGCTATCTAAAGTGAACCAAGACCCAAGCCAGAAATACCTCCTCTGCTAAATGAAAAAAGCGCGAAGAAACACGAAACAAGACAATTCCTTCAGCCAGGACTTACTCCAGGTACAGATGCGATCATCTGCTTGCTCAGGATTGTTGACTCAGCTAGTTTGGTTCCAGCATCCGCACAAATAAACTGAGAAGAAATTGAAAGGATAATTACTTTTAAGAGCACTTGGACAGTAATAAGTAATTTATAATTGTATTAGCTTGGCTTAAATTCATTAGTAACTATTTTTGTGATGATCTGTCCTGTCCGAGATGGAAAGGGTTTGTGCATCATGACAATTCATTCCTAGCAGAAATCAGACACCTTGGCCTGAGATTGACGATCAGGGGGAGAAAGGAACAATGTCAACATTGTCAGATTTGTCATCAAGTTATTCTACTTCTTATTTAGCACATTTTGACTAGCAGTGGAATTTCCGAGACTTTTCTGGATGTTTCTCATTATATCATATGTTTAGGATGAAAACAAAACAACCTCGGGGTGCAGACTCCCCTTGCTTCTTCCCCTCCCAGGCCCCTCTACTTCCGATTTTCCTCCTCCTCCTTCTGACTTTATCCACTTCATTCACGTCCATGCTCTGCGCCGAGAAGGCCCCCAACTCCTGCTCTATGCCTCACTGCAACAGTCATCACAGCAGATGGCAATGCCCGATGGTCCTATTTTTCATCCTGTTAGGAGCTCCCTGAGGGAACAGGCTCTCCTCACCCCCAGCAACAGCTTGGCGCCTGATGCCATGGAGGGGCTCAGCAAACCTCTGTGAAATGAACCCACTGATCAATCACAAGCTGGTATCGCGCTGAGTGTGAATGCGCTAGATTTTCACAGGTGTCATTCCCTTACCCCACCAAGCTGAAACATTCAACTACAAATTCATGATTTCGGGGCCAAAGCTGAACATAAAGTCTATAGCTTTATTACAGGTTCCTGGTTCGTTTCTCTTTCCTGGTCTCTGGCCAGCGGCCACCATTTCCAAAGCTGCCGCTGGAGAGTTCCACGGCTCCACAAGAAGATCTGACACTGAACTCTCACAGAGGAAAGGCATGGGGGAGCTAAGTCAGTCACAACCGCGCTTGCAACTGGGTAGGCGCTGTCTCGGTGGACCTGAGCACTGCACCGCGGAGCAGAGATCTCAAGGCAGCCTGACCGGGAACAGAGGCCCCCTGTCAGGCTGTCAGGGTGAGCACCGAGACGCTTTTAACGGGTGGCAGGTCTGAAAGAACAAGGTGGAGCTGGAGCTCACGGCACGGACAGGCCTTTCGGTGTGGGAGACGCCACCTTCCGGGAAAGGCATCCGGCGCAGGGCACCGTGCGGGAGAGGAAGGGCAGCAAGGGGAGCTGTCCTGGAAAGCCACAGGGCAGTGACAGACACATGTCTCGGTGCTTATAGTCTGCCATTTCCATTTGCTCCAGAAGACAGTTACAAAAGCTGAAGAAGCGTTAACCGCCAGCTTTGGGTCTCGCAAAGAAACTACCAGCAAGTAAAACCCAGGGAATACTGCAAAATGCCCAGTATTTTATTCAGGAATGCTCATGTCTGCCTTCCTAACGAGTTCATTCTAATATAAGGAGAAATAAATAAAATAAATCAGGTTGTTTAAGGTGGGGGGGGAGCATGGGGAAGACTTGTGCATAGAACGATAAAAACACCTGATGCGAAGATGAAGACGCAGCCAGGCAGCACACAGCTTCCCTTAAAAGGGACTTTCCAAAGCTGTGAGTCTGCCTCCAAGACAAACGACTTACATTTGCCCTCCAAACCCCTGCAGGACACCAATTTCTTACCTAATTTCTTCACAATAGAACTGAGCGCTAAGAGGTCGGCGGGCGACAGCTGTGTCCAGGTAAGGGCGGGGGAACACGGGAGCTGGGGGCTCCACGGAGGCAGGCTGGTTTAAAGCCCTGGTGCCCACAAGCCTGTTGGCATGGCTGCCTGCGCCCTGCGGAAAAGCTAAGTTTTCTGAAGAGGCGAAACTGCAAATGCGCCATCACTTCCGCAGAAGCTTCCGCCCCGGCCGCCTGCAGCAGAGGAGGGCAAGCAGCACGATGCGCGCGCACACGGCCACAAGGACCAAGACGGAAGCCAAATCCAAATGCCTGACCTGTGCTCTCAACAGCTGACTTCAGACGTCAGGATTACTAGGAACACCAGAAGCCTAAAAGTTAGGCAAGTGCCCAGAAGAATCTGGTATATTAATGGCAATAAAAGCGCAAAAACCTCTCGAATAATCTACTTACTTATCATGATCTTTTAATTCCGTGTGATTTGACATAACATGTAGAACTAAAACCTTAAAAAGCTTCTTTGTCTTCATTTCGCATCGCTGCCAAGTGTGAACTGAAAAACTCCAACATAATTTTGCAAAATGGCTCGGAACATAAACATCTAACTGAAAGCAGAGAGGGAAAGGTTGCCGGCTTTAGTAAAAGGAAGAATTCTACCCTTTCAGATGCAAGTGCCTGGTGAAGACAAAAGACCAGAAAAGAAATCCAGTATCCACTTTGTGTCATTACTAAATTCATTATCAGAATGATACTCAAAATAGTATCTCCTCCTCGCATCCCAGAGTGATCCGATTATTACCAATGCGACTAATATTAATAGCCCCACGGCAACTGTAACTGGATTGAACAAAGCCGTGACTCTGCCGTGTCATTGTCCCTCAGCCCACAATGAACCGCTTTAAAAGAAAACCTTTCACCCACATGATTTCTCACAGCTTGAAAATGTACGTATATCCCACTCAGTGGGAGCATGAGATGCTAATTAGTCGACTCTCTGCTCTTGACAGTTCACAGGAGCTGAGGAAATTCTTTCTGACTGGAGCTTCTACGGTCTTACCGTGGCTTCTAAAGACTCATCACTCTATTAGGAAGGCTTTCCTTTAATCCACATCTCAGAAACAATTACAACCACCTAACACGCATGAAGCAACTACAGAAGACCAGCGAAAAGCAAACGTTCTTAAGTGAGAGCAAAAACATCCACAGCTCGGAATTAAAACTACGAGCTAGCCCATCTGTCCACAGAGGAGACCAACACCCTGATGACCCTCAACGTAGAAGCTGAACGATGCATCCATTTTTTCCACATAGAAAATTAGCTCCTGTCTCCATGCCTCTTTCTCTTTGAAGAAAACCCACTAGACTCTTCGAGGCCACCTCTCTTTACATGTAAGAACAAGAAGTCACGGCTGGACTCCCACAAAGCAGCAGGCTGGGAAATTTCCTGTGACGTCAGGCCTCTGGCAAAAGTTTCCGGGAACTGAAAAACAGACTGGTGTCCCTCACTGCCTTGCAAGGTCGAAGACCTGGACGACCCCTGGACAAGTGTCCCATTGTCTCCAGAGTCTGTGGTCAACAGTGACGCTACAGTCTATGAAAGAATATCAATGACCCAGCGCCATGCAGTCCCCTGCTCAGTTATTAGAGAAATGGCCAAAGAAATGCCACGTGGCTGCGAGCCACAGGGGAGGTGAGAAGCCACGGCCAGGGGTGGGGCAGCCGGCTCTGTTCTCCTGAACGGGGCCTCTGTCATGCACGATGGATCACTGGCGGAGTCCTGTCCCCCAATTGTTGCTTTCTTTTCTGTTTCCCAGGTTGCCTTTTCAGTCAGACAAAGTCACTCCAGTGCCTTCAGAGGATGGTCACTGGCGTGCATGAAGGAAGTCACTGTCCGCACTGAGAGTCTGGTCCTGCATGTGCCAGGAACAGACGCTGCCATCCAGTCTGCCTGCAGGCTAGCTTCTCGGGCCTGAGAGAATCAACCAGGAGCTGGCTCTTGCCTCTGCTATCCTCCAGAGGACACGGGCCGTGTCAAGGGTGGGAGAGAGAGGCACATTAAAGCCTGCGGAAAGAGGCGCTACTCACAGAGACAACAGAAGCTTCTCCCGGTGGAGGACTGCTCTGCGGACTTAGCAGCGAGCCCCGGGGAGGAAGGGGAGCTACTTCTGTTTTTAAGGCATGCCTCACTTTTATTTCCCTCCACCATGAAAACGGTTTACTCTAAGAGTTTACAGGACAAAGAGTTATTACTTCCAAGCTGACAGAATGTTTAGCATTTTTTCGGTGAAGAATGTTGACACGATTCATAGTTGTTCCTCGTGGGCAGGATCTCAAAATGTCTCCAACTTGAATAATTTTAGACTTGTTTTTTTTTTAATTTAACTCAATGACTCAATGGCAAATTCATATTTGCTTTTAAAATAGAAAACGCTATCCGTTTGCAAATCGTATGTGAGAATCAAAAACCACATCCAGGAGAATTTACTTTTCTACCTTCTCCTTCCCTACAGCTAATTTGTTTTTGTTATTTATTCCCCTAGCTGTGATGCCATAATCACTGTTTTCATGGCTAACTTACGCACTGGGCAATTTAAACTGCCAGAGTGCCCTCGTTGTCTTGTGACAAGCGCTTATTATGGCTGACTAATGTACTTCGTAGGAAACCAGCCCCCCATCTGCAGGCCCAGTGTGGGATGCTAAACCCCAAGCCACTCAAATGTGCTCTGCTCAAGCCTGAGGGCAATTAAGGGAAGCTCTCTGATGGCCAAAGGAAAGCACCCTCAGGGCCTAAAAGCTGGCAGTTTTGAGGGGGCACAACCCCAACTGAAACGCTATTAGAAACAAGTGACTTCTAGTCTTTGTCAGCCCACTAACCTGAGACCCCCTGGGAGCTGTTTCACTAAGCCACATCCATGCCCCTAGAGGGAAGGCTCATGCCCTTTCCTCTGAGCCACGCTGACCCATGACTCTTTATGGTCAGCAGTGTCTAAGTTGCTTCCACTCAAAGGTGATGTCGCTGCTGATGTGCGAGCCAGAGGGGTTGGCCAAGGGCAGTCTACGGGAAGAGACTCCAAGTCTGTCCCTCCTTAGCAACACAGATATTTCCTGGCTGTGACTGTTGCTGTCTTCCTCTCAGGCTGTGCCACCATCGCCTCCGACTGTGTCCTGGCTAAGGTCCACAGCTGTCATCTTCCAGCCCTTGCCGCCCTCAGAGAGCATCTATGGGCCCAGGAAATTGCTCTGCACAGGCAATTTAAGACCATTCCTTACGGACAGGGCCCCAACCTTCCTCTCAGCTGCAAGCCTTTGAGAAAAATGCAACTCCAGCCTCAAGGATGTGTCTATGGTGCGGAGGGTGGGGACCAGGTGTTAGATATTAAATGGCAAATAACAG
>PVHY01030187.1:0-13610 GCA_004024945.1 Uropsilus gracilis
GTGGACATCTGGAATGACCTCTACGTTCATTCCAGTGAACCGAGTTCAAGCTCCAGAAAGGCCCGACCAGCATTGCAAAGGTGAGATGCCTCCAGTTTCCACTGCGCAGCTCCTGATGACACTCGCTTGGGACAGCTTCTGGCTGAGTCAGATCTCTGAGGTTGGGGAGTGTCACAGAAGGCACCACGAGTTTCTCATCAACCGTCACCTTCACAGCAGAAAACTTTGTGGAGGGTTTGTCTATGCATCGTGCCCAGCCTTGGGCTCTGTGTCTGAGAAATGGGTTTATGGAGTGTGGCAGACCTCCTTCCCTCCCGCCACCATCTTCATCCCATTCACCTCACTTTGATTTGTTCCCATGTCACTGGGCTCTTGTGACTTCTATGTCCTCACCTCCAGCGCCAAGATGTGTTTTCACAAAACTGCAGAAAAAATAGATGAGAAAGGAACAAAGCGTGACTTCAAAGTTTTCCTTTGAAATGTTCAAGCCTCCGTTCCAGCTTATAGCACCTCTCAAGAGTCTCAGGAAATGGATGACATTTAGAAGCGACTTGCTTTTTGTGTGCACCGTTGCTTCAGCAATAAAACAATGGAATGAAAAAATACAATAAACTTGACAGCTTGCTTTGAAGTCTTCATTCCCGGAGGGGGATGTCAGTAGCAAGCGCGAGGAGATTGGTCTCTGGGCAGCTGACCGCTGCTTTGAACAGAGCTCCCGTTCTTGTCCGTGCCAACCCCACCACGGGGCACTGGGCAAAGGCCATGTCCATACGTGGTGTCTTCGTCCAGAGCTGCCCTGGTCAAGAATGCAAGTGGCAGAGAATGACATTTGTGTCTGGGCAAATAACACCATAGATGATGGCTCTTGTGCTCCTGAAGGTCTCGTCTCAGCGGTCAGCCGTGGTGAGTCAGTGTCAGCCCAGGGGGAGTGCTTTGGTCTCCATCAGCCAGAAAGCCCTCAAGGCTCCCTCCCATCTCCCTGGAGATGGAGGTCCGGAGTTGAAGGTCACTGTCATCAAAAGGCCAGTCCCACTTCATGTTTAGAAAAGTCACAACTTCCACTTGAAGACTCACCCTGACATGTTCGTTGCTTCCACTAGAAAATGACCTGGGTTTTCCATGGGGTGGGAATCTGGATCATTCAGGAATATCTTTTGTAATCTTTAAAAGTTTCTTAAAAAAAAAAAAACAAAAAACAAAGACCAAGTTGACCCAATCAAATGGAAGGACAATGTGGAGAAGAAAGTCCGATTGTCAGAGGCTCTTGTGAGACTTCTTACCTCTTGATGGGAAACCGGATGCAGTTGCTGAAAACCAGTTTCGCCACCTACAGAACTGAAGACACACGATCTGCTCAAACTGGGTCACAAGTCTGTTATCAAGGTTTGACCATGTCTGGCTGAGCTGGGGCTTACCTGTGCAAGTTGGGCTCTCTAGGGGAGATTTTTGTGGTCCTTGGTCCTTTGATGAGGGGCCAGTGGCCATCTCTGCTGACCTGAGAGTGACTTGACTATTTCTGCCCATCCTGGCCCAGCTAGTAGTTGTTCCTATCTTATGAGCAAAGGGTTATTGGCATCCTGACAAGACATCTTTGGGAACAAAGGGGCCCCTCTGATTTCTCATCAGACAACACAAAGCTCCCTTAAGCAGGTCTCCTTGAGCAGAAAGTTCTACCAGTCAGGTTATCTCTGAGCAAACATTTCCAGTTCATTCTGCTGTTTCTACCTCGGCCTGGGAAGCATTTCTCTGAAAGCACTTATGAGACCCCATCTACCTGACCTCATCTCCAAGGGATAATGCACCAGAGAGAGTCTGTGTGGAAAATATCGTCTGATGACTTGAGGTTGAGGAGTGAGGAGTCATGACAAACAATCCATCCTTCAATACCCAGCTCCTGTCATGATCTATGCTTGTGAAGATCCCATCTTAAAAAACTTGCCCTCGCCATGCTTTTAATTCACTCATTGTCTGGATGATTTATTTGGCGATTCAGTTAGCAGCTGATGGCCTTGCTTCTGTTTCATTTAAATGCAATTTATCTTCTCCTGCTATTTAATTTTTCACTTATCTCTGTCTAGTGGAAATAACAAGGGTCTGACTTGGCTTCTCACTATGAATCCAAGGCAAAGCAGTTAATAGTTTGGGCTTAGGGCCCCCACTTCTGTGATTCAACTTCAATCTGATCCCTCAAGTTTAGGTTTTTGCACAATTCTTGTTCATTTTTGGACAGCTTTTGAGCTGGTTCCTGGTTGCTGCCTCCTGAGTGTCAAGCCCTTATGTAACCCCTGGCCCGTGGGCATATTCAGGACCCAAGTTGGTGCCATGTGACTTGCTCAGCTGATACGTTGGAAGCAGAGTCAGCGTCAGAGAGGAGAAAGAGCAAGGCAGAGCATGCACTGACTTTGAAAGGTTCCCCCGTGGGACCTCCCTCACATGGAGGACACAGGGAGGATGGTGGCTATTCCATGATTTTAATATGTGGGGGTCCTCCTCTTAAAAGATCTGCCCCCCTTAGGACCAGTTTGGAGCAGCAGTGGAATGGGAGGAAGAGCACCTGTATCCCATGGAAAGATAATTATGGAGGTCCACCTCGAAGGGAACCCCTGCCTTCTCAAAGAGATGTTTATTTGTCCCTAAGAGATGATGGATAGTCTACTAAAGACAGCTATTCAAGCACAGATTACCCGGGTTCTCGTGATACCAGAGATGATGCATTACCACTAAGAGATTACACTTACTGTGATTATGGTCATTCCAGTTCACATGATGATTAGCCATCAAGAGACTATAGTGGGCCGGGCATGGTGGCGCATGCCTAGAAAGTCATTGCCAGGGCCAGGGATCACAGTTCGAGTCCCGCTGGGAGCACGTAGTAAGACCTAGTTCCCCCCAAAATAGCTGGGCATAGTGGCGTGTACCTGTAATCCCAGCTACCTGGGAGGCTGAGGCTGGGAATTGCTTGAGTCTGTGGTACCCCAGGCAATGTGAGCCTGTGGTTCCATGGGCAAAAATAGCGAGACTTAGTCTCAAAAAAAAAAAAAATCTTTGTCAAAAGGAACATTCAGATAATATTGAAACATTATTGAATAAGAGACATAGGATCCAAAATTGAAAACTCAGTGGAAAGGTAGGGATATAAAAATGAGCAAATCAGGAAAAGAAAAAGAAACATGACAAAAATATAAGTCAGGAAAGCTGGCATCTGATTATTAGAAGTTCCAGAAAAAGAATTGAGAAAAATGGGATGGGACGAAACCAAATAATCCTGTAAAATCCATCAAATCATCCATCCATCCATCCATGGGTGGATAAAGTAGACCAATAATTTTTTTTTTTTTAAAGAGACTATAGTGATAGAGATGGCTATGGTCGTGATCATGACTATTCAGATCATCCAAGTGGAGGTTCCTACAGATATTCCTATGACAGTTACCGTAAGTCACGTAGTGTTTCACCTACATGAAGGTCCCTGCTATCTTAAGGTGGAAGCAGTCACTAAGATTACAGCAGCTCACGTGAGGGATATGGTGGAAGTGGAGACAGTTATCCAAGCAGCCGAAGTGCTCTCTACTCAAGTGGTTGTGATCCGGTTGGCAGACAAGACAGAAGGCTGCCCCCTTCTATGGAAAGGGGGTACCCTCCTCCACGTGATTCCTATAGCAGTTCAAGCTGCAGAGCGCTAAGAGGGGGTGGCCGTGGAGGAAACTGATTTGATAGAGGAGGAGGCAGAAGCAGATATTAAAACAAACAGAACTTTGGACCAAAACCCCTGTTCAAAGAACCAAACAAAGTGGAACCTATTCAATCATAACTGCCCAAGGACTGCTGAAAGGAAAAATTGCATTAGCTTTTTAAAATTTCCTGTTAAGTTTCCGTCCATGATTTTTATGTTCTTATGAGGAAAAAGGTAAAACATGTTTAATCTTTAAAAAAAAAAAAAAAGGCTTCCCCATGGGAACAGGGAATGTTTGTATTTCATTAGCCAAAGTGAGTCACATGACCACATATGCATAGAACATGGCCCAGAGTATAATTCCCCCTCCAAGGAGGGCCACTAAATATTCATACCAAGCAACACAATGTGCCATGAACTGGGCCAGCCATGGGCTACCAGGTGAAGAAAAAGAAAGACCAGTTCACAGCCTCAGAGGAAGGAGTGGCGAGGCCCCACAGGCTCTCTGAAGAGAGTAGACTTGATGCGCTGTCTTTCCAAGAAAAGAGTGGGAAATTAAGGGATTTGGGGTCCCTGAAGGAAGCTGTGGGGTTTTTAGGGTTCCCGTCATCTCCACTGCCAACTCCGGAAGACCCCTGAAACTGAACTCTCTATGGCAACTGCAGCTCCAAGACAAGGCCTTTGGCAGTCCTCTCCATGCTGCAGGCTCTCTCCAGCTCTCTAAGTTTCCTCTGTGTGGAATGTAGGAGGCTGCCTTTTGTGTGCCTCTTGGTGAAGTGAAACCATGTTTTCAGACAACACTTTCCCAGCAGCCAGTCACAGGAGGGTCAGCTTGACACAAGATCTTGGCATCCGCCATTCCCTGGGCCTGTTTTCTCAATGTCCCATTCTGGTCTCTCCTTCCTCACCGGAAGGCAAGGCCCTTGTAGGGTTTCTGCAAAGAGCTTTAGGAGTGATTACTGGCCAGTCCATCTCGGAGGCCTTGCCAGGCTGGCTTTAGGGATGCAGTTTGATGGGAAATGAAGAGATCTGAGTGTCGCTTAGTCCAGCTTGTAGAGCAGGGATGCTGGCTGATGTAACTGTGAACTAAGCCAACAGGATGGATCCATTGCCAAAAGCAGAGCGAGATTAAACATCTTTGGATGCATGGCTGAGAAACGCCGGGCTTAGAAATCCCCCGAGAAATAAAGGGAAGACTTAGTCCGGGCATGATGGCTCGTGCCTGTAAGCTTCAGCCTATGAAGCGGCCAGGACTAGGGATCACGGTTTGAGTCTCGCCTGGGGCCCGTAGCGAGACCTAGTTCCAAAAAAATAGCTGGTGTGTGCCTATAATCCCAGCTACCTGTGAAGCTGAGGCTGGGGATTGCTTGAGTCTGTGGTACCCCGGGCAACGAGAGTCTGCGGTTCCACGGGCAAAAATAGTGAGACCTAGTCTCAAAAATTAAAAAAAATTAAAAAAAAATAATAAAGGGAAGATTTGCCGAATTTCCTTCTATAAAATATACCTCTGCCCCCAGGCCCTGCCTCTTTGGATCATCCACACGCTATTCTGTGTCTCTTGGGGCCAGAGTTCAAGTCAAAAGAAATCAACTTCACTTCGGTGCGTCCTGGAGGAGGCAGAGAAGCTTCCAAGAATCGAGGCCGTAGATGTGACCTTAGGTGCCATATAAGCCCACGCTCTGCTTCTTCCTGTCTGTGACTCGGGGACTGGTCATCAGGGTAGGTTTCAGGGGAAAGGCTGTCCCAGTTATTCTTCAGTTTGCAGCACAGAGAACATGAGAGCAAGGCAACCGACAGACGTCCACCAAGAGTGTGGAAACTGTTCTTATCCTTCCTGGTGATGCAGCACATTCTACATTCAGGAACATGCTTCCATTTTGTGACTAAAATGTCCTTTTTTGTTTGAGGACATGTTGAGAAAGGCTGGACCCCAGAAATTTTGCTGCTCAAACTGATTACCGGGAAAGCAATTTTGCTTCTCTTGTAATCTCCCCCCATTCCCCGCCCCCGAGAATAGTCGTGTTTGTAGTTAGTAAGTTCAAAGGCTCTTCAACTGCTTGATAAATCTCTCCTGTAGCAGATCACGCCGCTTTCCTGCATGGTCACCTGCTTGTGACTAATGGTTACTTTCATTCCATAGCAACGAACTTTCCTTCCACTTTTGTGTGTTAGATTCCACACTGGCTTAAATACTGGAAACACAATGGTGATTAGATGAACTCTTTGCCATCAAGGATTTTCTTGTCTAGAGAGTGAAATAGATGCGATGCAACACGTGTTGGGTGTCTACCTGGTGATGTGATGGAGCAGGGAGGGGGGAAGCCTTCACCTAGCATTTGTCTTGAGGCCTGAGGTAATCAGGGTGGCGAGTACATCGCAGGCACAGGAGGGAAGGTCACAGGTAAAGGCAGGCAGCATGGCAGCCATGATTGCATCCAGGTCACACTGCACTTGTTCAGCTCTTACTTTGGTGGTGCCACATGACTGGTTCAGCTAATAAGTTGGAAGCAGAAAGTGAAGCATCCCTTTTGGGTCCAAAGATGTAATAGCTTGATCAAGACTGTCCAGAGCTTTCTTCTCTCAGCAGCACTGCCAGCAACATCAGACAAGCTGGCTGTTCTGTCCGTTTGGGTTCCGTTTGGGTGATCATGATAAGCCCAACTCTTCATAAACCTCGGATGCGTGTGTGACATGAGTAAGCCCTGTATCTGTTTTTCTTTCAGGGCACTGAGATTCTGGGCTGGTTTGTTACCATAGCATGAGCTCACCTGGTGGATTTCCCTCCTTCGGACACGGTTAAGAAGTCAGTATGGTGGACCTACAAAATTAAGTACCGAGCTTCGCATGGGACTGGGGGGGAGTGGAGGGAAATGAGATTGGACCAAATCATGACTCTGACACGTGTGAGAAGTTCACTTGAAACTATAAACAGTGGACAGCCACTGACGTGTTCCAATGGACTCTACTAAGTCTTAAAGCTAACAACACCAATCCTATATTTTCTGTAGATTTGGGAGGGAATTGACCCCAGAGGGACCCCTGCCTTCTCTGGATTCTCTTTCTCTTGTAGGACCTCATGTCTCTGCGTTGTGTTGTGGGCATTTGTGGGCATGGCTAGAGCCAAGGGCCACGGCAGAGACTGTCTTGTTCATCTCAGCGTCCTCATAGTAGTCGGCATTGCTGTGAGCACATTGGACAGTATATTTTTCAACTTAATGTCTTTTAATTGAATGCTTAGAAATGGGAAACGTTAGTCTCATTTTCTTGGTTGGCTCCTTTGGAAATTGTGTGGAAAGCACATAGTCTTTCTTGTTACATCTTAGCTCCTCTCAGCTTAACGCCACACCCAGCATCCCTTACTTGCAGTTTAATTGCCTTCAGATCATGATAAAGATATGTGGTCAGAACAGCGTAGGCAGCAGGCTTTTTGGAAGGTTATGGATAGAAAGTGGGTAAACACAGGATGAATGTCAGTAGAAATTAATCTCTCGACTGGTGCTGGGAGGGCGGACAGCAGACAGTGTAGAACTAAGAAGTCTGACACCCGAGAGGTCATCAGTGTGTGCTGGAGAGAACAGAATGTTGTTAACTTGAAGGAAAGGGCAGCCAGGCCAAGGAAAGAGAAATAATCTTCAATGCAAATATTTAACAGGTCAATGTCTTTACTGCTGGACAACATTTATTTTCGGGTGGGCGAGTGGAGAGGATGTTAATGGATAACAAAGTCATCTGACATTTGAGCGATATGACAACCCAAAAGGGCTATTAGGGGCAATACAGGAAAATAAATTTTTCAAAACTTGAGAGCTAGAAGGAGAAAAAGGCACCGGATTTTAAGAAACAATCATTTTGGCATCTGATTCCTATTTTCTTCTCGTTATTTAATATCTTAGGGCTTGAGAATGGTCAGTTAGTAATATTGACCAGTCTCTACAGGTTAATATTGACACTTCTCTCCAGTCTAGTATTTCCTAGTCTCTAATGTTTAAGACCAGAACTGGAGAGATTCTGCTCTCTTGCCAATTTACAGATTTAATAATTATTTTTATTATTTTAATAATTATATTTATTAATATTTTAATAATTACATTTATCTAATTATATTTATTAAGTTAAATTAAATATATTGTTAAATATATTATTATTAAATTTATTTATTTATTTATTTATTTTATTTATTATTTATTTAGTATTAACTTTATTATTATTAAATAATAAAGTTATTTATTTTATTTATTATTTATTTAGTATTAACTTTATTATTATTAAATAATATATCATTAAATATATTATTGAATTATATTATATTTATTAAAAATAAATCTATTTTGTAGTGAAAATTTGAATAATCTGAAAGATATTAGCAACAAGAGGTGTCATCAATCTTCAGATGTCCCTCCTTGGATAGAATTATGGCACGTGTAGATGTCATGGGTGCTAGTTTCCCTGCTCTCTGCTGATGAGATCTCTTAAGGTATATTAAAGGGCAGAATCTGAAACCTATTTTATCTTACAGAGAGTGGATAAAAGCATCCACAGTAAAGCGCCACAGACACATCTTAGCATTGTTTCTTTGTCTTGAGGTCACATGCCTCTCTTTTCTTTATCTGAGATGAGAAGTGATGATGAAATCTGAGTATGACTTTTCTCCACTTGCTTGAGGACCTCAAAGTTGGGCTTTTCTTTCTAATGACATCATTACAAAGTAGCAAGAATAGATAAATTCTTCGAACAGGGCATGATGTCAAAACTAGAGCATCTCGTGTTTTTGTGCCTTTCCTACTCACCACTTGCCTCAGCTGTCTTTAGGAAGAAAATTGTCTAAGCCTTATACATATTTCCTAAAGATAGTTTATCAAATCATTTTGTTCAAAACTGAAAAAAAGCATTTTGACATGTAAATAACCAAGACACCCCTCAACTTAAGCTCACATCCTCCTTCCATAAAAATGATAGCATCAACTCTAAATCAAACAGACTTGAAGTTTTGAGTTTTTCTTTTCAGTGGAAGGGGCACAAGCAAAAACTACTATTTGCATTGGGGTAGAAGATAACAGAGAGAAAGTAATCCCACCCTTGCAGAAGAATGTTGTAGAGTCTTATTCATTGTTATTTTTCTGTTAAAGTTTAGAGAATATTTTCGCAGAAGATGATTTTTGCATTGACTGCCAATATAACTCTGTAAGGTTTAAACAGCAAAATGTGTTGCCACTGATGTTTTGTTGTGTAGAAATGAAAAGGTATGTGTGAAAGGCAGAACTGGGGGAAGTGTTAGATATATTTTCAGCTTGGAAGAAAGAAGAAAATATTTTGATGCTGTTAATATGTGTGCTATTCATCAGCAATCTTGCTTCTGAATTTCTCCCCAGTGTGCACTTAAGTAACCATTAAAAACCTGATAAATGAAATAATAAATGAAATAAACAGGCCAGAGTGTGTATTAACTATCCCCAATGACCTACATCATCAGCTAAGCAATAAATCTTTGGAAGAACAAATTGGTGGATGCTTTGAGATTGGGTGGTTAAGGACATTTAAACTGTGATTTCAATGACAAGCAGTCAGTGAAAAGACCAGTGAGGTTGGTGAGAAGAGACATAGGGCAGAGTGGCAGGACCTGTGCTTAAAGAGGGGTGTGGATGAAGTGTACTTTGAAAGAACACCTGAGGAATTTAGGCATAGAGCTTAGTAAATAGGAAGCCATTAATGTATTTTAAAGGGAGAAACAGGGCCTGGCACGGAGAACCCTCAGACTAATGAAAATGGAGCTACCATTCGATTCAGCAATCCCACTTCTGGGAATCTATCCAAACAACATCATTTAAAAGGACACCTATTCAGATGTTTATTGCAGCACTATTTAAAATAGCCAAGATATGGCTATTTTAAACCCAAATGCCCCAACACAGAGGAATGGATCAGAAAGTTGTGGGCTGGGCATGGTGGTGCATGCCTGCAGGTGTCAGCCTAGGAAACCACAGCCGGGGCAATGAGATCACAGCTCAAGTCCCGCTAGGGGCACATAGCGAGACCTAGTCCCAAAAAAATACCTGGGCTTGGTGGCACGTGCCTGTAATCCCAGCTATCTGGGAAGCTGAGGCTGGGGATTGCTTGAGTCTGTGGTATCCTGGGCAACGTGAGCCTGCAGTTCCATGGGCAAAAATAGCAAGACCTAGTCTCAAAAAAAAAAAAAAAAAAAAAAAAAAAAAAAAAAAAAAAAAAAAAAAAAAAAAAAAAAAAGAAAAGAAAGAAAGAAAGAAAAAAAAATCTTGACTAGCCAAAGTCCTCCTAACTAAAAAGAGAGAGAATAGAGAGCTTGCACTCCCATATCTCAAATTATACTGCAAAACCATAGTAATTAAAACAGCGTGGTACTGGAATAAAAACAGACACACAGACCAATGGAACAGAATTGAAAGCCCAACAATAAAGCCAGACATGTATGGTCAACTAATCTATGACAAAGGGGCAAAAAACATACATTGGAACAGGATGGTCTCTAAGCCAGAAAGAAAAAGATAAATACCAGATGGTTTCACTTATGTGTGGGATATAGTGAAAACAAGCAAAAGCACAAGAAAAAGTTTAAACTAGCAAACTGACAACAGAACTAAAGCATCCAGTGAAGGAGGGTGAGGGAGGGAGGATGAAATCAAAAGAGGGATATGAGTACAAGAGATCAGGATGATGGTTCATGGGTGACATAGTGGTAGGAGAACTTTGGGGTGTACAACAGTGTAAGAAACATATATATATATATATATATATATATATATATGGAAACAATAAAAAATTAAAAATGAAAGATCAGGGTTTTTGCATCCCTAGGCTCTCATTGCACCCATCTCATCACTGTGAGGTACGTTTTAAAATCCCTCTTTCACAACAAGCAAGCTGAAGCTCAGAGAGTTTCTTTCTTTGGCCCCATGACACAGGTTGTGTCTGAGCGCAAGCTTTGTTCTCTACACTCTCCATCTCTCTCCTGAATTGGAATCAGTTTGCTTCCCTCTTTTCTCAGTCTCACCACATAGATTCTAGCAAAAGAACCCTCGGTGGGAAAGGCTACAATGGTTCTTTCATGTGCTGTATTTACCTCCTCTACCCCAGAGAGTGCCTAGTAAGGTGGTCAGCAAACATGCATAACCAGAGGCAAAATCCCCTTCCCACTGCCTCATTTGGGCCTGGCCTGAGAGGCAGTGAAGGACTGGAGGGAACAGTGGTGCTTCCTGTCCTGGCTTTTGGTGATGGGGAGCCCCTCTCCTCCTGCTAGGGGGTGGGGGGCGCTCTTCTGTGTGTGTCTTGCCTCTCCTCGAAGGCATTTTCCATTTTCCAGCCCCCTCCCGCTCACCGCCCCCCCCCCCCAACCTCAGCTCGGGCCCCTTGGAGCCCTCTCTGGCCTGGGGCTGACCGCGCTGGAGGGCGCAGGGTCCGTCCCGCTCCGGGCGCGGTAGCCCATCTGCGCGCAGAGCCTCGTTCCGGGCGCCAGAGCCCGGCGGGCATTGACGTCAAGCGGCGGCGGAGCGCTGCCACCAGCCGGTTGACCCGGACCCTCCTCCACCCCCTGCCTCCTCCCTCGCCCCCTCCCGCTCCCCAGCCGCCCGCTCGTCGGGCTATAAAAGGCGGGCGAGCGGGGCGGCCGGGAGCGCGGGATTTCAGCACCATGGAGAGTCCCCGCCCGCGGCTGCTCGCCCTGCTGGGCGCCGCCCTGCTGCTCCTGCCGCTGCTGGGCGCCGGTGCCCAGGAGGACGCCGAGCTCCAGCCCCGCGCCCTGGACTTCTACTCGGCCGCGGAGGATGCCTCCCACGAGAAGGAGCTGGTGGGTAGCCCCGCTGCCCTGCTCCCCGCTGGCTCGCGCGCCCTGCTTTGTGCGCGCCCCTCCTCTCCCCAGTCCCAGCCCCGAGGCCAGGGGCCAGCTGGGCTGAAGCGGGGTGCAGCGGCAGAGAACTGTCGGGGCTCGCTCAGGGGTCCCCCCGTCTGGGTCGCTAAGGTCCTGTGCGGGCGCTAAGGTCCCTGTGCCGGGGCGCTTGCAGCCACAAGAGCCCAGCGCTTGGGGACCTGCCGTCGTGCCTGGACCGACTTTCTGCCACTCCCACGGCCCTTTCGGTCCCGGGGTCCCGGGGTCCCGGGGCGGAGTGTGGGTGCGCCCCGGGTCCCGCAGGCCGGGAGCTGGACGTGAGCGCCTGGGCTGGGCTGGTGGCCAGGGCTCAACGTGGGGCTACCGGCGTGTGTTGCAGATCGAGGCGCTGCAGGAAGTCCTGAAGAAGCTCAAGAGCAAGCGCATCCCCATCTACGAAAAGAAGTACGGCCAGGTGCCCATGGTAAGCTGGGCGAGCCCCTGTCTTTCCCGGGGGCTGGGAGTGGGGGGCTGGGAGGGGAGATGCCGCAGTGGGTCTCGCGCCCGACCTTCTCCTGAGGACGGGGCTGGAGGACCCTCCTCGTAGGCTGGCTGGATTCTGTGGGTTCCCCTTTGTTTCCACCTGAGTCCCAGCTTCCCGGTCTCCAAGGCAGAGGGGACGAGCCGCCCTTGGGAGGATGGAGCCGCTGGTGCCAAGAGCCAGCAATCTTGGGCTGTGTGACAAGGAATGTTTTCTGAAGATGAGCTCCCCTTCCCCAGCTCAGAAAGTCTCTGACTTGCAAGAGCCCTTGGTTCCATCCAGTTCTCCTTCCTTTGCTTTGCTTCTCCTTGACGAAGAGCTCCATCCGTTGTGAAAATTTAAGTTCTAGGATTAGAAGTCTTGAGTAGGGCTGGTCAGGTTCTTTGGTTCTTTGGAGAACACATACACACGCACACACACGTACACACACACGCACACACATGCTCTTTAAAGCTTTCTTCTTGCCACGGGGACATGAGGAATAGGGAGTAGGAATGGTGGAAAAGTATAGACTTCTCGCTTAAGCAAAAAGGTCTAGTTGACTTTTTTGGATAACAAATTAAGGAGCCAGAGAATGGGGCCACTCTTCGCCCCCCCTGCCCCCCGCCCCCAAAAAAAGGTGAAAGAAAGGAAGAAGTAAGATTCACGCTTAAATTTCTTATGTTCTTTCACTGGCATTACAAGCCTGAGAATCCCAGCATTTCAGGCCGACTGCGTTTGCACCTCTGCTGTTGAGAATAGGGTGTGGGTTGGGGGTTGCTGGTGACCACGATCACACTGTTGTGTTGTTTGCAGTGCGATGCTGGCGAGCAGTGCGCAGTGAGGAAAGGAGCAAGGATCGGGAAGCTGTGTGACTGCCCCCGAGGAACTTCCTGCAACTCCTTCCTCCTAAAGTGCTTGTGAGGGGCCCATCTCCCTTCTAAGGCCTCATCCCCCCAACCTTCCCCAGAGGACCAGGCTGTGTCCCTGGAGTCTGGCTTTTGACGACAAAGTTTGCATTTCCCTGTGAGGCAGAAGCTCTGCCCTCTCGTCTCCTAATAAAAGAACACATTCGCAGTCCCTGTGTGGAGGGTGCTGGCTTAGACGCTGGTGATTTGTGTGTCAGGTATTGTCATGTTATCTGTCTGACAAGCGCTGGTGGCTCTGTGTGGAAAGGTGGGAAACTTCACTCTGAAAACTGTATTTTTGTATGTGGCATGGCGGATCAGAATTAGATCTATCTATTCCATCTCGACAGACGACTTCACAACCTGAAAAATAAACCACCCCAAGCAACACAGATTGAAGCATGTACAAATTATACATAATAAACTGTTTTTAATAATCACTCAGCGTGCATCCTGTTTCTATATGAGCAGTGGAAGTAGGGATGGTAGGAGTCTTCATGCTGTTGTTTTCGAAGAGAAATATTTTAAAAATAGCAGTCTACTGGGAGAATGGCACCTGGGCGCCCAGGAGTTTTGATCATTAATTAGGAGTTTGCCACACAAGCTTTGGATCACTATTTTTCTTTGACTGCAGTGGTTCAGCGTGTGTGTGTGTGTGTGTGTGTGTGTGTGTGT
>PVHY01030188.1:0-13625 GCA_004024945.1 Uropsilus gracilis
GGAGAGGCCAGAACAAAAGGCCGCTGGGCGGAAAACAGCACTGGCTGGTAGTGTGGCTGCAGGCATCTCCTGCTGTGCTCCTGGGAGGTCCCTGCCGCCTTCCCTGCCAGGCCCCACCTGGCGCCCACCTGCCCCATCTCTGGCACCGGCTCCTCACTCTTCTCGGAGCTGCTTCTGAGGGGTGCTCAGGCCGTTGGCTCTGCCCCCAGCTCTCCCTCCTGCTTCTCCCTCACTGCTCGTGTCGCTCATCCCGTGGCTCCTCCAGCGCGTGGCTGGGAGCTGGAGGCCGCTCCTTGTCTTTCTGCCTCCCCGTCTTGTTCCGCCTGTCTTCCTGTCTCTGCTGTTCTGTGCCTTCTTGGCAGCTGCCGTGTGTCTGCCACTCTCTCCCTTCCTCTGGTCCTCCCTGGTGAGTGTCTAGCGCTGTCTGCTTACCTGGCCTCCTTTCTGTCCTGACCCACTGCTGTCCTGGCTTCCAGTCCCACCTCTGTGCTCCCCACCCATCTCGTAGCTCTCACAGTGTTTCTGTCCCCCTCACGGTCCCCTGGTCCTCCCCGTCCCTGGGTCTCAGCATGCTTTCCTTGCTCCTGCCCTTTCAGGGGTGCTGGTTGTCTCCAGGGCCCCCCACTCCCGAATGCTCAGGAGAGGGAAGGTAATCGGTGGGGGGCACAGCTGGGGGTGCCAGAAGGGCCCTGCCTAGCCCACTTACCCACCTGCTGCCTGATATGGGGCTCCCTGAACTTTGGACCTGAGTAACCCCCGTGGGACCCACTCACAGCTCACCTCCATTTTCATTTCTTCTCCCATGACGACAGATAAGATCCCTCATTCCTCAGCATCTCTCTGCCCACGGGCGGCAACGAGCACCTGCGCTCACCGTGGAGAAGCCCCGACTGATGGTGAAGCCACAGGCGCCCCTGCTACCTGGCCCCAAGGGTGCAGGGTACCTATTGCACAGTCCTGGGAAGTAACCAGGGCTTGTAACTCGTTTCCCCAGCAACCCCATGCCCTCAGGCTCATCCTCCCTGTTTTTCAGGCAAGGAAACTGAGAAGTGAGACAGGTTAAGACACCTGCCCAAGGTCACAGAGCTTGTGAATGAAGGAAGCAGAATTCAAGCCCATCCCGTTCCCGCTGAATCTCCGTGCCAGGCTCTCCAGCGACGTTAGACTGCTGGGCGGTGACTTCAATGAATGGAAATGGAGCAGCATTGGAAACCGACTGTCTCTGTGTCACACACCATGTTTCCAGAGCCCGGCACTCATGGGGCTGCCACATGGCTTCGTCCCATAAAGAGCATTCGTCCCATAATGCTCCACGGGGCAGTGTGGCCGTAGCTCAGGCCAGGGGTGTGTCCTGTCTTGCTTCTGTGGGAGGACCAAAAAAGACAGGCCAGTGAAAGTGCCCTGGGCTCTCGCTTTCCCAGCGCTGGCTACGCAAGAGGTTGTGAGGGAGAGCCTGGGCTGAGAGAACAATCCTGTAGAGCCAGGTGCAGTGGCAGGCAGCTTTAATCCCAGCCTAGGACGAGAGGCTGAGACTGGGAATTGCTTGAGTCCATGGGTTCGAGACCTACTGGGGGCAACATAGGGAGACCTAGTCTCAAAAAAATAGCTGGGCGTGATGGCGCGTGCCTGTAATCCCAGCTACCTAGGAGGCTGAAGCTGGGGATTGCTTGAGTCTGGTGTATCCCAGGCAACAAGAGTCTGTGATTCCCCGGGCAACATAGCAAGACCTAGCCTCAGGGAAAAAAAAAAAAAGAACAATCCTGTTGGTTAAATTTGTGGGCAAAGTCATCAAGGAAGATGCAGAAAATAATTCCTCTTTTGCAAGCTAGGACTCGCTGTTCAGGCTGCGCTTTGATGGCGACAAGAAGGAACGGATACAGACACAAAGCCGGCGGTCCTGTTCCCGAAGGGCTGCAGGCTGCACTGCTTGTGCCACGCAAGCCGGACTTCCCCGCCCTCCTGCAGTCTAAGTTCCCACTGAGGAACACTCTGCTTTCCTGAGGGGCCGAGCGGAGTGGCTGTGTGTGTTCTTCCAGAAGGCAGGGAAAGCGCAATCTTATGCCAGAAATTGAATTTTCCTATTTCAGCTGGTGTCCGGGGCTTTGAACCTTTCCACAACATGAACAGCTTATCGTGTTCCACTCGATCAAAAACATCTCATCACGCGGCACCTTCCGCAAGGTCACCTTGAACTCTCTCCCCTGCGCGCAAGGACCCTGAGTTTTCCTTTCCCTAATAGAAACAGTCTCGACATCCGAGTAAAATGAGCTCGCCCAGTCCCGCTGCCTCTCCAAGAAAATTGGGTCTCGCTTCTCTGTAACAAGCCCCGAAGAAGCGCGAAGGATTTGCAATTTCTTTCTGGCTCCGTCCAGGGAAGGCTCATACCCCAGTCTGCTCTGCCCTACCGACTTCCATGCAGGGCTTAGCCTCTCAAATGTCTCCCTCGGCAGCTCGCGCACCCCAGTGGTCTCCCTGGTTACCCAAGAATGCTTTATCCAGGTGCTGGGTGCTGACCATCAAGCACCAGCCTTGCAGCTCAGGGCACCCCTCCCCTGGTGGCTTTGCCATCCCGGTACGGCAGGCTCCCTCTAGGGAAGATCAGCCCCTTCCTCTCATCGGAAGTTTGACCCAGAAGTGATGCAGGACAGTGTGACTTGACCCCAAGACGTTAGAACAATTACTGGAGTCTCCTTCCTGCCTCTTCTGACTTTGGAGCTGTGTGTGTGGTGGTGAAGATCCTGAGCAATACAGCTGACCTGAGTTTCAATTCCAGCTTTGCCATCGATTGGTTGGGTGGACTGAATCTTCTCACGTCATCGCTCGGTGCCTCAGTTTCCTATCTGTAGTGGGGTAATGGCACAGACCTCCAGTTGTGAAGACTCTGGATTAGTTGTGGTCGTCGTGGCTGATACCTTCTCAGTTGCTCTGAGAGCTCCCAGGCGTGATCTCATCCACACCCCTGACACGATGCTCTGACCTCCACCTCCCCCAACCTAGGACAACTTTCCCCCTGGATTGTTTGTGATGCTGACACATCTGTGCTTTCTTCTGGGGCTTTTCCAATCCCATTCTTGCCCTCGAGGAATCTTCTGCCCAACCCTTCCCTCAGAACCCAACACAGACACCCACATGTCCCTAATGTCCTAAGAGGAAGCAGGAGGTTCAGCTTAGGGAGACCCATCAGTCCAAGCTCCCCAGTTCCAGATTCTCCTTTGCCCCACCCGCCCGCCTCTGTTGGCTGTGCTTCTTACAGGCTCCTGTGCCTCTACTCAGCCTCTGGCTTCGAGCACAGGATCAACACTTGCCCACACCTCAGAAAGACCCTCCTGCTCCCGATCTGGCTGCAGCAAGTAGGAAGGCCGGACACCCCTCTCCTGGCTCCATGAGTGTGGGAGGAGAGCGCCAGGGACCCCCGGACACCCCAACTCTCCTCCACAGTTCAAGGAGCTGGCGACTTCAAGAGCTTTATTTTTCCAGTAACCTCTAAGTCCCTTTCTAGGCTGGAAGGACTCATGACTTTCATTTAATCCATGCTCGCCCTCTCTCGGTTCACTGGCTTCAAACTTAGTATCTCGCATTTGTCTGCATTAGGCTGCCTCCTCCTCCTCTGACCGTGGCCTGAGTCATTTGTAATAACCCAGGTGAATCTCTTCCCAGTTTATTCCTGAGTGCGCGTGCGCGCTGGAGCGTGGACGCGCCTTTCCGTTAGGCTTCCGTCTATGTTCCCAACAGGTGTCAGGTGGAGAAGGTGGAGAAAATTGCTGAGTCCTGGGTCAGCTTAAGAGTGTAGGGGGAGGGGGCCTATACTGCAACAGCTGTATTTTCTGCCTCAGTTTCCTGATGTGCAAAATGGGAAGAAAAGTTAAGTTCATCCTCATGTGAGACTCAATAAGATGAGTCTCAGAACAGTGCCAGCGCATAACTAGTACTAAGGAAATGCTTGTCTTTATTGCTGCCATGGTGGTCACACAAGAACAATGACCAATGGAGACTCCAGGTATACAGAAGGATGCAAAAGGCCAGAAGGAAAAGTCAAAACAAGCAAACAAACTAAAGTACACAACTAGGGGTGGGGAATGGGTGGGTGTGGTCAGGGAGGGAAGATGGGTGAACCCAGGTGAATACAAAGATGTAATATATATTATTTTTAAAAAAATAATAAAATTATTTATTTAATGTATTTTATATCATTGTCTACCCCAGGGTTCTCCCACCACCTTATCACCCATGCATCACCATCTCAATCTTTTGTGCCTGTCCCACCCCTGATTTACACCACTCCCCCACTCTTGCTCTATGCTTCAGTTCTGCTGCCAGTTATAAATTTTTCTTATTCATTTTCTTGTTTTCCCTAGATCCATCTTATAAGTGAGACCATCTACTATTTCTCTTTTTCTTTCTGGCTTCTTTCTGCTAGCATGATTCCTTCTAGCTCCATCCATGTTGCTGCAAATGACCTAAGTTTGTCTTTTTGATTGATGTATAATATTCCCTTGTGTCCATAGACCACAACTTTCTGATCCATTCTACTATTTGAGGCATTTGGGTTGCTTCCATATCCTGGCTATTGTAGATAATGCTACAATAAACATCCAAGTACGGGTGTCCTTTTGGATTGGAGTTTTTGTAACCTTTGGGTAGATTCTTAGAAGTGGGATTGCTTAATCAAATGGTAGTCCCATTTTCGGTAGTTTCAGGGTCCTCCACACAGCTTTCCATAGTGGCTGAACTAGTTTACGTTCCCATCAGTAGTGTAAAAGTATCCCTCTCTCTCCACATTGATGCCAGCACTTGCTGTTGCCTGTTTTTTTGATTGGGGCCATTCTTACTGGTGTGAGATGGTGTCTCAGTGCAGTTTTGACTTGCATTTCCCTGATTATTAGTGATGTTGAGCATTTTTAATTTCAGTAAAATGGCAAGGCTGAAGGGATGATGAAGAAGCAGGACAGGCACGCTGTATCTGCTGTCTCTGTTTGCAGACATTTCACTGTAGGTATGGTTACAAAGTTTAAAAAATTCTTCTACAGATGTGCAGTGACATTGTACAGAATGATTTGTGAACCACTTTTTGTTCCAACTTACCAACGACTGGGCTCGTGTCTCCCGGTTGGCAACTGGTGGGAAGGTTCTGGTGGTTTCTCCAGGTTCTCCTCATCAAAGAGGACTAATGGACAAGAGATTTTCTTAACCTGACAGAATATTGTCTAGTTTAATGAGGATAAAGGATTTAAGTTTTAAATAAATCTATATTGAGAACTTACTGGTGATTATTGGGTATTCTTTGAATTGTGTTGCTGGTAACCCCCCCCCACACACACACACATACTGTATAAAGACCTTTAGCTCCACGCTGTTTCAGTCCATGGATGTATGATAATGCATTTAATTCCTATTTGAGGAACATTCAACTTATTTCAAAATAACCCAAATGACCCATTGGACTCACAAGTCTCAAGTCATTGACAGAAAAACACAAAAAAATTGAAGTCTCTGATAACTGCCACTAACCCCACCCTCTCACCCTTTCACATTTCTTGGTTCCAGTCACCTGGCAGGCTTCAAGGCAGCCTCTGAGATCAGACAGGTACATTCTGGTTCTAGAATTCTCACCTGGGCTTTCTATACTGTGTTGGCCATTTACAACATCAACCTAATTTGCTATTTAAAATCTCCTCCCGTCCTCCTCCCTTCCCCCTTCCCTCCTGCCTAGGGATGCTGGCACTTGAGATGAGAGAACAGGGTGACTTTCATCTCCTCCCAAGGCCTTGGCCACTACTCAGGAAACTCTTCAGGGGGTGATCTTGAGCAAGGGGGGTGTGGAAAAGAGGGGAAGGGGAGAGGGAGGAGGGGGAAGGCAGGAGGCAGGGGAGACCCGCTGCCCCATCTTAGAAGCTTCAGCTCCTGCCTCTACTTGGCGGCAGGCAGGAGAATCTCCAGGGAGAGTTTCTTATAATCACTGGGCAACCTCACTCTCTAGCCCTGTCTTTCCATCTTTCCCCAGCTCTGTTTCTGCGACTGTGCTGAGGAAGTGCTGAAGTCCCCTCATCACAGCAGGGGAGGGCCAGGCAGTCCTGTTTCCTCCTGGACTACATATCCAGGGGCACAGGCACACTTGAGTAGCTGAAGTCTGTGGTGCTGGGAATGTTTGTGTGATGGGAATTGTCATTATCTGGCAAACCACCCCTACCCTGGCTGATGGTCCGACACTCAGTAGCTCACCGGGACTCGAACCTGCATGAGGCTGGTGACTGCTGCCCTTAAAATATGGATGCTTCCTCACTTCCCTTCTCAGCCATTACAGGCCAATTATAGGAGCTCAGGAGAGATCACACCATTATAATAAGCATTCCACATTATAAATGATGCTTCAATGAGCAATTTTTTACATTTAGCCTGCCCATTTGAGTGATTATTTCCTTTGGCTATGTTCCTGGAAATGGAAGTGCTGAGACCAAAAGCATGTCTAGCTTAAAGTTTCAGATACATATGGTTCAATTGCCCTTTGCAAAATAGGTAGCAATTTACACTCCATCACCAAGGTGCCTGGCATACCACACCTTGGTCATAACTAAATATTAGGCTTTAAATATTATTTTATTATTAAGCCCCAAATATATTTTGTCCTCATCTGTGATTCTTTGATGACCAATATGTTTAAATGGTGTTATAGAGCATCCATTTATTGAGAATAATATTTCCTAAATATTCCTAAATATTTTCTAGAAAATTCTTTCCAGAGTTTCCGCAGAGGCCAATTTGAAGGGGAGACAGGGGACAGGGACAGATGTCAAGTGGTCCCAGGTGTCCCCACCTGCCCTGAGTTCTACCTGAAGAAAGCCTGGGATCTCTGAGTCTTAGAAACACCTTCTTGCAGGCTGTACTTTAATTAAAACCTTTCTTACATGATACATTATCTATAAAAGCAATTCAGTTGGGATATTGATTTTGCTGTGCAGTTCCTTCCCATAGGAAGTCTTTTTCCACCATCTGTGGCTTTCTGGTTGTGGCAACTGCAGACTTCTTTGTGAGGGCTATGTGCTTACCCATGTGCTTGGACACATGTGCAGACATGCATTCATTCAGACACACATTCACATGCATGTGCCGGACTGGTATACACTCGAACTTGCACATGCACACACATGCACACACACATCCCCACTCATTCAGACCCATGTGCGCACCTCTAGTGTCTCAAATACACACACTCTTCCAGGCACACTTACTCTCATATGTCTGGACACTCACAGACTCATACACACACAGCACCCCTGCACAGAGCCTTTGGATGTCGTGCTGTAGCCATATTCAGTTTTCTCTAGTCTTCAACCCTGCCACACATACTCTCACTCCAAGCTCTCTGTGCACACATTGCTCCTGATAAGTCTCTTCCTTTTTTTCAGGTGGCTAATGCCCAGACCCCCTTCATGTCCTGACCTAAAGATCACTTTCCACAGCTTCCCTCCCTAGTCCCCTGGCTGCCTTAGGAAGGCAGCTACACTCATCACTATTCCACCAACACACCCACCTGAGGGTCTCCCGCCTTGACCCAGGGTGATATGTGCCCTCCTCTTTAGGGTCACTCCCTGTGCTTTGTGACCATCACCCACCAGGACAGGGCTTTCTGCTCAGCTCCCCAGAGCTTGGAAGTGCATATGGTTGGTGTGCAAAAAATAGTCATTTCGCAAATGAAGGGAAGGTGGAACTGAGGTGATGTTAGCTGCAAAGATATGTAATTAACATTTCTCACACTCATCCCCTGAGTCCAGAATCCCTGGTCTTTATCTCCTATCTTGGACTCTTCTCTAATGAGGCTTGACATCAGTGCATCCTCTTGACTGTTTTTAAATATGCACACATATACATCCATATATATATATATATATATATATATATATATCCACCAAAAGCAAAGGTACATACACACCATTCCTCCTACTGGGAATCTCTCCATCCATTCATCCATCCATCCATCCATCCATCCATCCATCCACCCACCCATCCACCCATCCATCCATCCATCCATCCATCCATCCACCCACCATCCACCCACCCATCCATTCCTAAGCTTTAGGAAGAAAAGAACTCTGCACCTTACTGTTTACTTAGTGGGCACTCACAAGTATGTGTTAAATCCACAGATGAAACTGTTCGATAACCAATACCTAAACAGCCACAAGGCACTGGGCTAAGGTGCTAATGAGATTATAGAGGTGAATAGAAACAGCCTTTGACCTCCTGGATCCTGCTATGTGTTTGGGGAAACTCGCATAAATCTCTACCCTTTGGATGGGCAGCAGTCTGGTTCTGTTCTCACCCTCCACCTTACCTGTGCAAATCTGACAAGACCAAGACACACACACAGCATGTGTGAGATTGAAACTCCAGACATCACACACATGTTCACCTGCACACCTAGGCCCCCCGTGCTAGAAATAAACAGTTATAAATAAACAGGTTGCAGCATTTGCAGCCCAACCTGGTTTGTTTCTTCTGAGTTCAAAGGAGTTTATTAATTTCAGCCCCTTCATGTGGAACTTGCAAAGCCTCCTGTAGGAGATATCCATGGCAACCATGGTAACCATCTGCAAAGGAAGATGTTAACCTTTTGGACCCTGCTGGCCACTTTGTGTGTCCCCCTTTAGCATACTTACAGTGTTTCTGGGAATCTCTGGAATAATGAGACTCTCTGACCCAGGGAGGCAGCTGGATTGAGAAAGGGGTGGGGGGAGGAGGTGGGGGGAGGTCCAGGGCAGGATGCTCCTTTGTGAACACAAGATCCATGCCCCATGGGCACTGGCACTTGATGAGGCAAGTCTGGTGCCAACTGCTATTTGGAGCCAGAGGTGGAGAGAAGGGCTGGAGTGATGGGGGAATTAGCCTCAGCTTTGCCCCCAAGCTGCAGGCTGAACTTTCTGAAATTGCCAAAAGGTCTCACTGTGGGTCTTGCTGACTTTAATTTGACCTTTTCAATAAGAGTGAAAAATGTGCAGGACCTCATCTCTGGTCCTGGATGGATTGTTACTTTAAGCAGGTCAGCCATTTCTGCCCGCTCCCTGACCTTGGGCATCCCACCCTGATTTTATGATCGCATGAGCTGGGGCAAGGCATTCATTTGAAAAAGCCCTCCTTTGTGGCTTAGAGTGGGTGTCTCATTTTGTGTACACGGGATGCTTGGTGGAGAGCAGAGGCTTGGGGGAACCCAGACCTGAGTTCACCCAAAGTGCATTTGCACACTCATTGTATATCTCAAAATGAGATCCTTTTCTCTATGCCTCGGTTTCTTCATGGGTGAAATGGCCACCATGATACCTACTTTACAAACCTGTTGAGATAATCCAAGGAAATTGTACAGGAAGCAGTTTAGCTTGGTACTTGGTATAGTAGGTGCTCAATAAATGTGAATTTACTTTCTCCCCTGCCACTCTGCTATCCTCTACTCTGTGCCAACTGTGGATGCAGATAAATGAGACTTTCCCTTGAGGAGCTCCCAGTCTAGCGGACTAGACATATGAGCAAACAGTTATGAGGCAGTTAGGGAAATGGCTAGTGCCCTAGCAGGAAACCAGGAAATCTTCCTGGAGAGGTGACTCTGACCCTACCTAGAATGGTCAAGTAGATAAAACATATCCTATACAGATATGTGGTTCTCAATGGGGACAGATTTACATCCAGGGGACAAGTGGAAATTTTGGTGCCTATAACTGGTCATCTAATAATCAGAGATGACCACAATGCACAGACTAGATCCCCCTCCCCCCTAACAAAGACTTATCCAGCCCCAGATGTCAGCAGTGCCAAAGCTGAGAAACCCTGTTATCAAGTATCTGAAAATTCTCCATCATAAAAATCACATTTGTAAATACCTACTGTGTGCTAGGCACTGCAGTAGGAGCCTACTGAATGATTTATTGCTTTTAATTGTCACAACCAGCCGTGGGACGATTCCAAGTGATTCTATTTTAAAACTTAGGAGGGTCAGAAGTCAAGTTTGGAATTCAGATCTGCATGACCCTGAACCCCACTCTTTTATTAGCTGACCATTTCTCTACTGTGCAAAACCTGGGGCTTGACTACTCACAGGACATGAGGCATACAGGGGAGGTCAGACTTGTTTGAAGATTCAGAGAAGAGGGTTTATTGTTGCCTCTGAAGATGCTACATGAAAGGGTAGCTCTGGTGAGTCCCCAGAACATGCACTTTCATGGATGGAGAATAAATGAGGGGTATACCTAGTCCTTCCATCCTCATCCCTCAGAGTTTGATATAAGTCCTTGCACTTTTATGCCACGGCTGTGATGGCTGCCTCTAGTGGACCATCAATGAATCCTAACTCAGCTCTGCCTTTTATTCGCTTGCTATTGTGTGAGTCTCCCAGCAACTTGGTGAAACAGGTATGATTGATTCTCTCCCACACACACGCATCCAAGGTCTAGAGAAGGGTCAAACATAAATGGGAGGGCTGGTAATTGAACCTGTATTATTCTTTCAGTAGTTCTCAACAAGAGAAAATGACCCAGAGGAGGGGCAGAAATTATCTGAATCATATCCAAATATTATCTGAAGACAATTTTGATGGTCATAACTGAAGTGGGGGAGCAGTGTGGAGGTGTCTGGTTGTGTGCTTGCACATGTGTGTGCATGTACACTACAGGCATTTAAAGGACAGAGAACAAGGATATTGCTCAAGTCCTACAATGATAGAGCAACTTCCTACTCTGCAGAGTTTTCTGACCCAGATGTCAGTTGTGCCAAGTTGAGAATCTTGGACTCTTTGCTCAAAGTCCCAGTTTTCTCAGTGTGTTCCCTCTTCAGCATGCAGGGGGACAAGTGGTACCTGGGTTGTGCTGACTAAATGCTTGAAGTTTCCTAAGGACCAAAAACTTGTTTTGTGTCTGAAGCATGGAAGAGTACATGTAAGCTAAATACCCTTTTTAAAAAAATTTGTCTTTGAAAATCAATGACTTTTGTAGTCAAAGAATAAGAAAAGCCAGGAACATTAACACAGCAGCTCTGTTTTTTGTTTTTTGTTATTTTTTTAAGATGGAAATTGGGAAGGCTAGCAGTGAGTCCTAGTGAAATATTCATGACCCCCTTCTAATTTCTAATTCAATTAAAAGGTGCTAATGTAGTTAACTGTGACAACAATTATTTTTGTTAATGAATATATTTAAATGCTTATCAGCAAAGGTGATAAGGAATGCCCACAAGACCCAGCTACAAACTTGAATTTCAAATTGGTTACAAAGTTTAAAGGTTGTTTTCAGAAAGCTGTGAACCAAATTCCGAATTCATAGAATGGATAATTTCAGAATTAGCTTTTTAGTTCCAAAGGCAGTCTTCCATTTTCTTGAGGAGTCAAGACAGGATCTTTTAAAGTGCAAGTTCTTCAACTGCATTTTAAATAGACTTAATTTATAAAAATTCAAATTATAATGACTTTGCCAGAACCCAAGGACAAAAAACTGGGCAAATCCCACTGTTTGTTGCTGAGCTGAAGACAGTTTCTCTCTGAGGGATGTCACAAGATTGTTCCAGGAATGGAAGGTTATGTTCTGGAAGCCCCTTTTAAGAAGAATTGAGCATTATATCTTCTGAAAAAAAAATCAGCTCAACCTTTGAGGTGGATGGGTGAACATTAGGCGGATGTACTGGAGCTGGTATACCAGATGTCTAGACATAGTCTCTCATCCTTACACTGGCATTTAAACCATGTACTTGATATTGCCTGGTTTTAAACACAGTCATCAACATGTGAAATTGCCTATTTTAAATTTTACGGTGTTTGCGTGACTTTTAAAGATGGGTTTCTAACTTCTGGAAGAAAAATGTCTCTTTTCATGTGCTTAATTCTACTTTTACCATTCTGTTAGTAACAATAGCTAAAATAGTGGTTATGATGTCATTTTTGTGATAAAAAAATAATCAGGTTTTGACACTCACTTGCACCATTTACCAGCTGTGTGATTTGGGCAAATCATAAAACCTCTCAGAACCAGTTCTGTTTTTCCCTATGAAGGGAGAATTACAATACCCTGTGTACCTTACCAGGTTGTGGGTAGAGAGGTAACCTCTTAATTGCCTAATGACTTAAGTGTCTGGTGGTATCTGCCATATAAATGCTCACTAAATGGTGGTAGTAGCGGTAGTAGTGCCAGTCCCAACAACATATTCTAACATTGAAAGATGATACAGAGCAGATGACATTCTCATCTATTGATTTGTTTTATGGAGATGCAGAGAAGCTTAGTTAATTGCTCAGTGCCACAACATCTAGTTCAAAGCAGGTCAGTAATCACGTTTGTTCACACATCACCTTCCATCCCCTCCCAACATATAACTGATCTCCCCTCAACTAGACTGAAATCTCCATACATCTTATAATATTTAATATTTAAACTTGTAGGTCCTTTATAGATATAATTTGAAAATGGCCAGTTCTCAGGTAGGAGGGACTCGGGCACTGGTATGGGAAGCTCAGGCAGGCTTGGTGCACAAGAGACCTGCAACCCTGATGGGCCCACACCCTGGCTGCCTTGCTCTGGCAAGTGGCTGCCCCTTCCCGAAAGCATCAGTTTCCTTCTGCCTATGATCCAGCAGGTGGGAGGGGATCGGAGCTGACCTAGGAAGCACTAGGTTGGACTAGCACAGGCGCCCGGCAAACCTGGCTCCAGCCATGGTCCAGGCAGGGAGGATGGGTACTAAACCCCTCTGGTTGCTTCTGGTCCAGTCGGCCCTTATCAAGAATAAGAAAGCACTGAAGGTCCTACCCAACCACAGAAACACAGTAGGTGAGGGGTAAAAATAAAGGCCCTCAACTCACACACATGCCCTGGGAAGGATCCAAAAAAGCATGGGGAGAAGCCCCCAACACAGGACTGAGAGACCTGTTACAAAGACTGTCTAATGCAGAGATGGGCATACAACATAATAGGGGCCTGGGAGCCAGACCCCAGCTCAGAGACACCTCCAACAAGGGCAAGGCGCACCCATTTTCCGCAGGTTGAGGAAGCCCACAGAATTATGACAGTGGCCCCAGGGCAGAGCTGCAAACAAAAACTGAGACCAGTCACCCAACCACCTGCTGATGGCGGTCCCCATCAAGGAACTTCTCGCCGACCAACACTGGGAGGCAGCTCCCTAAGTCAAAGGCCTGAACCTCAAAGTGAAGAACCGGCAAAATGGAACAGAAAACGGAATGAAGGGGAAAAGAAGAAAGAAGGAGGAGGCGCTGATTCATGCCAAGTGAGCCCAGACTGGCTGCGGGATGCAAAATGAGGACTGGAAATCTAGGCAGCACCGTGTGGCACAGCCCAAGAAAGCTGATCCTCAACCAGGAAAAGGACATTGCTCCAGAAGAGAAAGAGACCAAAGGGCCAGACACGGACAAACAGCGATAAGATTTGGAGTAACCAGAGGATGGGGAGAGGTCAGGGGGCATTCCCAAGGGGATCAACGAACACTGTATGAAATCTAAAAATAATGAAAGGGAAAAGAAAATGGAGCCTGGGTGCGGTGGCACACACCTTTAATCCCAGCCTAGGAAGGGAGGCTGAGACTAGGAATCGCTTGACTCCGCAGATTCAAGACCCACCCGGGGCAACATAGCTACCTGGGAGGCTGAG
>PVHY01030189.1:0-13629 GCA_004024945.1 Uropsilus gracilis
GGACTGGGGCAGTGGGGGTTGTGTTCAGGTATTTTTGTTTGTGGGCCCAGGTTTAGATCTCCGTCTCCCTGGGCGTCCAGATGGGGGTCTGAGCTTATCTATTGGACCCTTTCTTGGCAAAGGTAACAGTTGTGATATAACTGTGTTTGTTTGCAAACATGTGAATCCAACCTGGCTAAGAGATTGTTGGTGTTAGAAATCAGGCTGGTTTTCCCGAGGCCAACTTTGACAGTCTAAGATTTGGGGTAGAAAATCAGAGGGGCTCTTGGACCTAGTTGCTGGCAGGTGGGAGCTCTCCTACTCACCTACCACTTCCTTGACCAGAGGCGGGCTGAGAGTCAGGAGTGTGCTGGTTAGGGGGCTGTTACGTTGTTTTTGTATTTGTTAATGAAATTGATGTTGTTCTGACTTGCTCACTGGGGATGCAAGCCTGTCTCAGACCTAGGGATATGACTGGAGGGGCTTGGGGGTGGAGGTAAGCATCTTGTGGACATGCTTCTTCCCCTCACCCTGAGGTCATTTGCTTCACAATCTCAGTGTCACTTCCCTCCAGCCCAGTCTACCAGTTAAATAAATTCAGCAGTGACTGGGAGTCTCAGGTTCCCCAGATTCCATTTTGGCCCCACTGCCAGCAACCCTAGCAGGTGGTCAAGTCAGCAAGTACTGGCAGAGATAACCTGTCTGAGGTTAGAGGTAGGGGAATGGGATTTTACCCCAAAATTTAGGCTTTATCCCTCTTGTCTGGCCTCAGGAAGAATGGGAAGTTGGGAGGGGCCAGGGTATCATCTGGTTGCACCTTTTATGGTTCCTTCTTGCCCTTCATTCGGAAATGAAATGCCTTTGATCTTTTTCTCAGGTTGTAAACGGAATTGCCCATCATTAAATATCCAGGGGCCCCATCTGCTTGGTCTCCCAGCATTTTTCTTTACAGCTGTTTCTTTCTCTTTTTGCCATTGAAATTTTCCAAAAGGACTTTTATGACCCCCCCCCCTTCACACCCAGCAGTCTTTCCCTCCTCCCTTTGCTGAGAGGCGCCTAGGAAAATATCTAGATATTCGTTTGATCACAAACTAAAGGCTGCGAGGGGCATGGAGAAGCCGATTGGGGTTTTGTTTTCCTAAAAAAAAAAAAAAAAAAAAAAAGTCCTGGGGGAGGGGAGGGGCGAGAGGGCACCCAGAAGGGCCTGATTCTGACTTCACCGCAGCCTCGGGATGACCCTTCCTCCTTTTGTGCTTAGCTAATGTTTACATCTCATAATTCATGCGCCGCCGCCGAGAGTTGCGCGGTGGCGCGAGGTTCGTGTCCTCTTCTATTTCTCGCTACTGCAAGAGAGTTGAAAACCTTGTGATTGCAACAATGGACTCGCGGTGCCTTCGCCTGCTCTCAGAGTTCAAAACTAGAACAAAACGAAATAAAACCAAACCACTCAAACCACACCCCAAACGAAGAACACGCGGAAAAGTAGGAGAACTGGAAAATTTCTGGGCCAAGAAGATCTCTGTCTTCTGTATATACCCTGTAGATCCGAATTTGTGTAAGGAATTTTGTGGTCACAAATTCGTATCTAGGGGAATATGTAGTTGACATAAACACTCCGCTCATTTTTTTCCCCCGAAGAATTTTTTTTTTCCCCTAAATGAGGATGATCCGATGATGACCAACGGGAAGACTTTCCTTTTAAAATTTTTCTTCCTCTTTCTCTTCCTCCCTCAACTGGTTAGAGATGAAGGAATCATTTACCTGAAAGCTTTCCATTCCTGTCCCTGGGAGCCTTGGTCCTTTTTTCACTTCTCTTAAGAGGTTAATGTTGATGATGTTTTGAATTTATTCTCTTGCCTCAAGCCCATCAAGTCTCGATTCTGGGCTCAGGGACGCTTTCCTGAAAATCTCAGAGAAATGACTGTTGTCTTCAATAGTGCGAACGCAAAGGAAATTCACTTTTCAAATGGACGCTGAGGTCGCTTTTCTGTTTGGGTTCAGAACAAGATGCCCTCGAAATACGTAATTATCAAGGGGTGTTATTATACGTATGGGTCACCTCTAGGGTTCCTATCCCCCCGCTTTACAAGGACGTGAGACTTCTGTTTGCTGTGGAGGCGGCGGCCGTGGCTGAATTAGAACGTCTGGATCCTGTAGTTAGTATTGCTCCTCTGGTTCTGGGATTAGCAAATTGCTCTTCAATTTGCTCTCAAAAGTTGCAGGGCTTTTACTCCAGTGCTCACGTTCAGTGTGGGAAACCAAGTCATTTCTCCCGCTTGGGTTATGTGGGGTAAGGGGAGGTAAGGGGTAAGGGGAGGAGTGAATAGGAGGGGGGGGCGGGGGGAACAGACTGACACAGCCAAACTAATAGCGCAGCTAAATGCGATTTGGAAGGCGAGGTCTCCCCGAATTAGTGCATGAATTTCCTATCGATCCGCCCGCGGTTCCATTCATCTCTGACAAGTCCCTCCACGCACCCACCCGCTTGTTCCCAGCGCCTCCTCTCCCAACCCCTCCCTGGTCTCAGCCCACCAAAGCCCGGTACTAAGCACCCCTCACCCTCATGTGAATTCCCCTCCCAAGGTGGAACCCCAGTCACCCCTCATTTAAGTCCCCCACATAGACGCAGGGGGTTTGGGCCCCTCCAGCAGCGGGGAGAAGATTGGGGGCCTATGGGAGACAGGGAATGCTGGGTGGAGGTGAGGAAGAGTTGGAGGGGCTACACCGGGAGCCCCAACTTCTAAGGGGGTCCAGGAATTATGCTCTGTCCAGCGTCCCAACAGGCCCCCGGATGGCAACCTGCGAAGGCTCTCTCTCTCATCCCGGAGAGAGCAAGGCGAGGAGGCGGTCGCCCGCCAGGAGCCCTATGTAAATCCTGATCTTGGGTGGGTGGGGAGAGGGAAGAGAAGAAGGGGAAATAAACCTCTTTGGCTGGAGTAGGGTCCGGGTGAGCAGATTTCCTTATCCGGGAATCGCAGGCGGGGCGGCCATTGGCTCCGAGGATCACGTGGGCCCCTAACTTTGTTCACTTGACAGTAAGTAGGAGGGCTTTCGGAAACAGGAAAACGAGTCAGGGGTCGGAATAAATTTTAGTATATTTTGTGGGCAATTCCAAGAAATTAATGGCTATGAGTTCTTTTCTGATCAACTCAAACTATGTCGACCCCAAGTTCCCTCCGTGCGAGGAATATTCACAGAGCGATTACCTACCCAGCGACCACTCGCCAGGGTACTACGCCGGCGGCCAGAGGCGAGAGAGCAGCTTCCAGCCGGAGGCGGGCTTCGGGCGGCGGGCGGCGTGCACCGTGCAGCGCTACGCGGCCTGCCGGGACCCCGGGCCCCCGCCGCCTCCACCGCCACCCCCGCCGCCCCCGCCACCGCCCAGGCTGTCCCCTCGGGCTCCTGCGCCGCCGCCCTCCGGGGCCCTCCTCCCGGAGCCGGGCCAGCGCTGCGAGGCGGTCAGCAGCAGTCCCCCGCCGCCTCCCTGCGCCCAGAACCCCCTGCACCCCAATCCATCCCACTCCGCGTGCAAAGAGCCCGTCGTCTACCCTTGGATGCGCAAAGTTCACGTGAGCACGGGTGAGTGCGTGGGCACCCTTTCCCCCTCCCACCCCCGGCGCTTTACACAGAAGGGACCGCGTAGGCATGGGGGGGGTGTGGAAAGCTGGGGGAAGCCAATTGTCCCCGCTATAAACTCGCCATTGCCAGAGATTTACGGTCGCCTGTTTTCAGAGCCACATAATTACATCCCCCATAAATTTTTATGGCCTGGTGGGCCCCGCGCCTTTGAAGTCGGTTCACCATCCTCTTTGCCATTCTCACCAGCGACTTTTTCGCCAGGGAGATACAGTCTCAGTGAAACTGGAAGTTGGGGAGTGGTGTGGGAGATGGGGGGGAGGAGGAGGGGAGGAGGAGGAGGAGGAGGAGGAGGTAATCTGTATTTAAGCGGAGAGTTGAGTCAACTCCCAGTATTTATTTTTTCCTTTCTTTCCTCTAATCTCAACCTTTGGCTGGAGAAGTGGGCAAAAGTTTTTCCTGGAGGCAGGCACTGCTTGGAATCTGAGCAGTGAGGGTGGGAAGGAACAGAAGAAGGGTTTAGGGAAGCCCCCTCCCTCTTTTACCCCCCCATTCTCCCATCCCGGCCCTAAGCCAAGGATGGGGTGGGGGAGAGGAGCGCTTAAAACCTTGTAAAGATTGCTAACTCGTTCCAGCCCCCAGCCCCCTCCAGACACCCTAAACAACACCAGGAAAATAGCCTTCCTAAACTTTGAGGTCTCTTTCTCTTCCTGGGGTTCCTCTTTCTTTGCTTTTCGTCCCCCCCCCCCCCAAGGAAGAAGAGGTGGGGAGAGGGAGGGAGGGAGGGAGGGAGACACTGTGTTTGCTGGAAGAAAGGGCTCTCCCTCCTCCCTTACGGGGCAATAAAACTTTCTCTTTCTCCCTCTCTCTGTGTGTGTCCAGTAAACCCCAATTACGCCGGCGGGGAGCCCAAGCGCTCTCGGACCGCCTACACTCGCCAGCAGGTCTTGGAGCTGGAGAAGGAGTTCCACTACAACCGCTACCTGACGCGGCGCCGGAGGGTGGAGATCGCCCACGCGCTCTGCCTGTCCGAGCGCCAGATCAAGATCTGGTTCCAGAACCGGCGCATGAAGTGGAAAAAAGACCACAAGTTGCCCAACACCAAGATCCGCTCCGGTGGCACCACAGGCGCAGCCGGCGGGCCCCCTGGGCGGCCCAACGGAGCCCCCCCTGCGCTCTAGTGCTCCCCGCGGGAGCCACGAACCTCGGGGAGGGGGGGGTTGCGGGGGCGGGGGCACGGGGATAGTTGCGGGAGGGGACCCTGGGGCCTGGGCCCCCCAAAGCCTACCTGCTGCCCTCCCCCCATTTTATCTATTTACACGAATAAACGCAGAGGAGGGGGAGGGGAAGCTTTATTTATAGAAATGACAATAGGGAGCCGGGACAAGCCCCCCCCAGAAGCAAGGTTCAAGTCTCTTGCTTTCTTCCTTAAAAAAAAAAAAAAAGAAGAAGAAGAAGAAGAAGAAGAAAAAGAAGAAGGAAGAAAGAAAAAGACAGAAAGAGAAATAGGAGGAGGCTGCACTCCTCGTTTTCAGCTTTGGCGAAGATGGATCCGCGTTTCATCTTTAATCACGCCAGGCCCAGGCCCATCTGTCTTGTTTACTCTGCCGAGGAGAGGACGGGCCTCCGTGGCGACCATTACCTCGACACTCGGCTAACAAATGAGGCTCGGCTCGGCCGCCGCCTCTGCTGCTGCCGCTGCTGGAAGACAGCCTGGATTTTCTTTCTTTGTCCCCCATTCCTGACACCCAGCGAAAGCACCCTCTGACTGCCAGATAGCACAGTGTTTTGGCCACGGTAACAAACACACACACGACTTCCTCCTTCTTCGCGCCCTTCCACAGGGACACTGACTGCCCATCCCCTTCTACCCAGGGCTGGGATGGGGGCAGCAGGAAGGGTACGAGGGAGGGGGTTGGCCTTGGTAACACAGGAGCAGGCTGGTGAATTGAGTCCAAGAAAACAGGAGAGACTTGGAGACTAAAAGCGCCTTCCTCTGGAAGGTCAAGTCATTCGTGGCAGGGTGAGGGGCCAGTAGAGTTCTGAGAGCTGGGTGGACCCTCTGGCTTAGCCTAGAGCGGTGCAGCCGAGGCCTTCTCTCTAGACTGCAAACGGGTGTGAAACTAGGAATAAAATGTTGTGCCCCTCTCCGAGTGTGGGAGACCATGTTTCGGAGACTTTTTCCCTAGTTTGTCATTGTTGCATCGATGATGATGATTTTATTATTATTATTATTATTATATTATTATTATTATTATTATTAATTTTATGTCATGTACGTCTGCTCTCCTATTCTCTTTCTGACATTCCAAGCCAGGCCCCTTTCTAGTTCTGGGGCTGCCTGAGTCTAGAACCCTTTGTTGGCGTGAAAATTTGTGTCCTGTACGGAGTGACAATAGAAATAAATGTTTGGTTTCTTGTGACCAGCACAGCGTGTTTTGTTGAAACCTTGATGTAAAGATACAGATAAATGCCACCCGGTAGATATTCGAAGCACCCATATTCCATTCGCCTCACAGTGCATGTGGTTAAGGATTTTTTCCAAAGGGTCCGATGGGAATTTCAATCTCAGAGGGCTCCGAATTGTAATAGCTGGCTTGTTTTCCTTTTGGGATGGGTGTGTTTTGTTTGGGCCTTTTAATTTTTTTCCCCTCCAGTCCAAAAATGGATTGAGAGGGCTGGGAGGGCTGACTCCAATCCCTAATGGGGGGAAAATGTTTCATTGTAGGACACAAGAGGCTTAAGTGAGGCAAAGCCTTTCATATTGTGATTTATTTGTCATAAGCAAATAAAATGCAGTTAAGCTGTCTCCTTCTAGACAGACGGCTCTTTGCTTATTAAAGTTCGAGAGAGAGGATTCCGTGAGGCCGGCCTCTTTCCTCCTGCCTAAGAAGGTATCGTGTTCCTCTGAGGTGTTTAAGGGTTTAATGAGTCTAATTTTTTGCACAGATGTTTCTGGGTGTTTGCAGGTTTTCAGAGTATTTTTATATTACAAAGGAGCTAGCCGGTGCCATAGCTCAAACTCTGACAAGCAAATAGATAATCAAGAAGACAAATGGCCTCTTTTGTGAAGCCCTGCTCCTGTATTAATTTTCATTTTCTTTCTCATAGAAAGTATCGAAAGTACGACTGGGGACCAAATAGCTTTCTGTCTCTGAGCTCCCAGTCACCCCTAGAATGGAGTGGGGGAAGGGACAGGGGTGCGGAGGATGACCCTCAACAGCAAGGTCGGGCTTGGGCCACTTTTGGGCTGCGCCCAATGAGAAGTTCTAGGGTCTGCCTGCCGGCTCAGGCCCGGGTGATGCCCAGGGTCTGGCCACCCCCCTCCTCAAAGCTCGGGAGAGCGCACGCAACGAAAAGTCGTTTTTTCTGTCCCATCTCTCTTCAGAAAATAAAAATCGCCAACTCCCTTCCCACATTTTATTATTACTTCTTTGGTGTTGTTGCTTGGGTTTGCGGGCTGCAGCCGGGGAGTTTGAGGCGGGGTAGGACTGGGGGCGCCGGCCAGCTTTGGAGAGCAGGGAAGGGCCGCTAAACTGCCCCGTTAAAGGCTGCCCGGAGACTCATAAAAAAATCCCCCGGACCCAGAGGATGAGAGCGGGGAGCTTTGTTTCGGTGGAATCGCGGTGTGATGCGTAGCTGCCAGGACGTGGCAGCCTGGTAGAGGGGGAAAATAGTTTTTAAAAGGCATATGCCCCCCCAGGAATGGCTCTATAGAACCAAATCAAAGCTGCTCGTTGGAAGGTATGAATAGAATAAAAAAGATTTCTATGGCGCTTAAAGTTCACAGCCATTCTGTGTAGACAAGAGCTAAGAAAAATGTGAGAATTATACAGAAAACCATTAATCACTTCTTTTCTTTAAATACGTATCCTCTCTCCTTTGTTATTATTCAACAGCAAATCTCCGCAGACCGGCTGTTGGGGGAAAAAAGTGTTAGCCGTCTCTCCCAGATCCGCGAGGGGGAAAAAATTTGGAGCCATAAAGTTGAAAACTTTTTTCTCTCAGTTTGGAAGACACCGTTCGCCATGAATGGGATCCTCCATCAGGGGAGAGGAGGCGAGAGGCGTAAAGGTAACAAAGACCCGCCTGCCTGGGCTGGCTTTATTTTTGATGGTGGGGGCATCGTTTTATAAGCTCTTTCTACATAGAAGAAACACTCTGTTGCCTCCTTTTTCTTTCTTCAACTGTCTTCGCGGGGATTTTTATGGTGGACGCTTGGTCAGCTTTGCTGCCTTTTATGATGACGGATGCTTGGGGCCGAGGGAGAGGGGTGACACCTGGAAAGTGTTTGAACTGCTTGCGGCCGGGGTGTCAGGGCTTCTGAAAAAACCCAGAGAAGGTTGGCTGTGCAACAGCCCAGAGGTGCTTTTCCACTTTGGGGAAATGCAGGCAGCCAGGGGAGTCCCCCTGCATGTGTGCAGTGTGTGGGAGGTGAGCCCCCCCCCCCCAGTGACTGGTTGTTTGTGATTTTGCGGGTTCATGCTGGGGGCTTGGGTCCTACATGTCTGTTGACCGGGGAGATGGCCCCGGTGGTGCCTCCCAGAAAAGTGGAAGGCACTTCTTCTGTGGAATGTCCCAGCACCAGAGCTGGATATAGCTGGATGTCTCTGCTTTTTCATTTTTGCTGCTAAATTGGGACTCTAGACAACTATTTGCAACTCTCTGGAGCAGGAAACCGTCCTGCTCACAGGCGAGGTTCGGGTTCGCTGGCACCGGAATCTTTGTCCTCCCTCCCCTTCTTCCTGGAGGTTCAGAGTTTGGTTTGGTTTCCTTTGGCTTTCTTGGTTTGGGGGCTCTATCCCCACCTTGGGGGCCCTCCCTCTAGTGGACAGCAAGCAAGTGGGTTCTGCCCCAGACCTGAATATGTAGGCCCCTTTTCCTTGGGGTTCACTGAGGATTTGGAGGCAGGAGGCTGGCAAGAGAGAGTTCATGGAGAGGCCACGTTTTCTAGGCGATTAGCTCAGTATTAGAACCACAAAATGACCTCGGAAGCCCCTTGACCTCTCTGAGACTGGACATTGTGCTGGCCCCTGCCTCCTGCCTGGGAGGGAAAGTCACTTCGGCAGGGAGGGGTCCTTGGACTGTCTTATGTCCCATCTTTTCCTTCTCCCCCACCCCCAACCCCTTCTTTGCTATCTTGGAATTTCTGGATTATTTTCTTACCACTGTCCATCAGGGTAAAAGAAATAAATACTTTAGCTCAGGGTACAGCCAGGGGAAGACTGTAGGGGCTTATCTGTCTCTCTGTGCAGAGTTCTTTCCCTAGTCCAGGCTCCGTTCGTTATCCCCCTGCCCCATGTTCAGTTCATTTTTCCTTCTCTCCTGTTTGACTTGGAAAGATTTGGAGAAAAAAGAAATAGGGAGGCAAAGCTATATAAGGCGTCCACAGAGAACTAGGGGAATAAAACCCTGGGTCCTAAGGACTAAGAGGGCTCCCTCCATGTTCACTCTCTCTAAACCCACAGTCTTTGAAGTTCCTTTGTTTAGGAAGCTATTCTTATAACTACTCTTCACACCCTTCCTAAATCCCAACCTCATCCCAGCTACTAAGGAGACCAAGGAGTACCTCCCTACCTGAGGCGCAAGAAAAGTGAGAGAGAAAGGTCAGTGTTTTATACTGGCCTTGCTTAGGGGCTGTTCTGCCATGTTAGCAGAAGTTTCCAGCAACTTTCCATTTTCAGAGATGAGTGGAGGATTTACTAATAAGCAGATCCCCAATAAGAGCCTGGCCAGTCTGTATTGGACTTGATGTATTTTTTAAAAATCCAAACCAGCAACCATTCTCTTAGGAGGAGAATGAGACAAAGAGAGAGAGAGAGAGAGAGAGAGAGAGAGAGAGAGAGAAACAGACAGACAGACAGACTCCAGCTGAGAAGAGGAGGAGAGACAGAACCTTGCTGGGCTGTGTGTAGAGTGTGGGTTTGCATTTTGTCAATTGTCTCCTGTAACTTGAAGACTCTGTCTCCACCAAGAACTAACTACAGTTGCTTGATATCATCTCCTTTGTCCTTGGGTGACATAATAAATGCAGGGGCTAGAGGCCTGGGCAAGGAAATGGAGCAAACAGAACTGAACTGTTCCTGCATTGAAAATATGTGGGGACTCAGAGAAGATGTGCACCCATTTCTCTTAAGGGCAGATAACCAGTTGTGGGACCTCTGTGGGTCCAGGAGCCAAAGATAGAGTGACCTGCGACTGGACAAGCTGCACACTGTGATGTGATGATTAGGGGGTCCACCAAAGGGAAAGAGAAGGAAAACAACCGTAAGGGAAGGTTGGGATTCATGCAAGCATTTCAGCCCCGAAGATGGAGATGGCACTAGGATATCTCCCTTCTCCCTTCCTCCCTGAGCCCAGCATTACAGAGTTCAGTGCTACCTGCAGGTTGCCAGCCATGGGGCTCACCTACAATTTTGGTGCCCACCCCAAGTCCTAATCTTCTGGCTTCCCTTCCCTCGAGATCTCTGGGCCCTCCCTGCCTTCCATCCGCCAGGCAGACGGGAGCAGCCCAGCCCGCTGGAGCCGGCATGCAACCCCAGCGCCCCGCGGAGGGTCTCCCTGGGAAGCGGCGGCTGGGAGGGGGGTCTGGTTGGAAAACGGAGTTGGGAAGTTTCCCAGCATGAGTTGAGCGCTGACGGATTTGTGATCGGCCATAAAACTGGCGCGTTCAGATTCGTAAATCAATCTCGCCTTTCTCACTATATAAACGTTCGCTTTATCGGCAGCAAGAAAGCGCTGGGCTCGGGGCTCAGGCGCTTGTTTATTTGAACACCGACATTCCCAGGATCCGAATGGAGTGTGGGCATTTTAACAGAACCTGCCCGGTGCCTTCATGTCATTTTACTGTTCTTTTTCTTGTCCTGGAAAACAATCTCTCCATTTTAGAGATGGTTGTTTTCCCATGCCTCAACATACAGCGGATTATTCTCCCGCTCCCTCCTGCCACCTTATTTTTTTCTTCTTAGACTTTTAGAGGAGTGTTTTTCTTTGGGGGACCATGTTTAGTGGATTTGTGAGCGGGACCTTCTGGAGGTTTTGCCCTCGCTGGAGCTGGGCGCCAGGGCCTTGTCTGGAGCAGGCTGAATTCAATACAGTCTGTGTTTTGTATCTGGACAATTAAAGCTGACCACCCCCCTGCAGAGTCTGGTCCTGGGAGGGGGCCCCCACCCAGTTGGGAATGGAATTCTGAGGTGGCCACGCCGGCCCTGCACAGACGGACAGTACAGAGCCCCATGCCGAGCGGCAGCGGGGTTCGGAACTGTCCGGCCATTGAATTGCTTTTGGTTCAGACCCCTCCAAATAAATCACTTCCAGCTCCAAGTCTCATTTGTTCTTCCCATAGACCGCCTGCCCCCAGGCTGTGGCCCTGCAGCCCAGAGAGCGGCTAAGATAAGCCCGGGAATGTGAGGCGCAGGGTCTTCTTTAGGAATGTCTCTTCTGTTCCCCTTCACACCCCCATCCACAGCGTGACCCAAAACTCTCACTCTGGTTGTGACTGGTCTCCTCTTTCTGGGGCCAAGCTGTGTGTGAAGGTGTGGAGCATTCTGGGTTTTGTTTTGTTTATTTCCATCTGAGGCGAAGGAGTCTGCTTGTTTCTCTCTAGGCCTACAGGATAGATTTCTCTTATCCCTGGGGTTTAACCCTTTCACATGCTCCCCCCCCCATCTTTTTCCCATTGATTAGTCTCCATTGTCTGCAGATTGGAAGCTCAGGGTACTAACACCTGGGAAATAGGGACCGAGGCTCCAGGCCAACTTCAAAGTCTCCTTCTCCTCCCCTCCTCTCCAGTTGGACTCTCCAGCTGTCTTCACTGGAAGGGGGAACTGAATCAGGGTGTGACAGAGGTAGAGAGAGATTGAATGTTCACTCCTTTTGTGTAGAAATCTTAGTCCGGGTCTTTGTCTCTAGAGCATATTCTATTCAGTCAGTAGAATTTGGTTTCCTGTGAGAGTAACAACACGACAGAACGAATTCCCCTTATGATTACTCTCAACTCTGGAAGCTCCAGAGTCATCTCTTTCCCCTCTCTCTTTTCTGTCCCTTCAAAAGGTACACCAAAAATTAAAAAAAAAAAAAAAAAAAGAAGAGAACTAAATCCAGAAGCCTCCAGCTTTATACATGCATTACGCAGACATACAAATGGTCCCTTTTCAAGCTGGTTCCTTCAGAAATGTTGACTATTGAGGAAGAAGGGAAGTGGGTCCTGCTAAAATAAACCCCCCAGGAGTGAGGGACAGAATGGAATTGGAGGGATCTTAATCTTAAAGGATGCAGAGAGAAAAATTGGAAGCTTGAAGAAGGGTTCCGCGCCCACCCCACCCCCACCCCCCAGACACCCCTGCAGACTATTTCTGCACCTTCATGAACTAAGCAGAAGCAGGAGGAGAAGGGAGAGAGGAGAGGTGGGCTGTGGGTAAGTGTGTGTGGGGGTGTCAGGGAGCTGTGGCTATAGTGGGTATAGATGTGAATGTGGGAATGTAGAACTCACTACTATTCCATTGGTGGGTTGGGGGGGGAACCTATTTTGCAGGAAAATTTCTCCTCCTGAAGGGGAAGGTCATAGTGGTCCTTTGAGCCTGAAATCGAAAGACCCCCTTCCCCCTCCTGGTCACGTGATTCATTAAATAATTAATGCCGAGGTTGCAGAATAGATATGTATTCGTCAGGAAAATCGCAGGCTCGGTCTCCCTGTTTCTGACGTGCAATTCAACTGTCCTTTGAAAAACAAGCCTGTACCCCGAGAAAAAAAAGAGAGGGGGAGAGAGAGGGAGAGAGAAAAAGAGAGGGAGGCAGCAATAAAACAGCCCCGCAGCCGGAGCCACACCGAGGGCTGGGGTATTGTAAGTAAAAGGGATTTCTCACTACCTACCGCGTCTTATATGTCCATGTAAATTTATTGTTTGTTATTAATGTTATTGTCGTAAAATGTGACAAATAGCCATCTTCATTTCCTGCCATTTCTCTTCACACGGTGCTCTGTGTGTTTATACCCATTGAGGCATTGCATAGAGATTTTAGGAATATTCCTCTTCTCTCTCTCTCTCTCCCTCTCCCTCTCCCTCTCCTCCAACCTTTTTCTTGATTTATAGCAATATGGGTGTCAGCTTCTCGGGCCAGCATGCCAGCCGTTGGGCGTGTGTGTATGTGTGTGCGAGAGCGTCTGCGTGTGTTTGTGAGCGAGTTGTGTTGTTTATGGCCGTGTCTTCGATAAATCATTTCTCATGGAAAATGATGTGAAAGCTAGGCTATTTCTGCGGCCGGGAGAGAGTCGCTCTCAGAGCGACTTCCTCCCTCTCTGCTCTGCTCCCAGGAGTTGGTTATTTCAGACGATTTACAGTAATATATCAGCAGTTAATATGAAAGCTCTATAGCTGGAGGTCTTAAATTACAGCATCTGTGATTATCAATTAAGGCAAGATTTGTATAAATTTGGTAAACCAGAAATGCCTCATTGGCATATAAACCCAGTCAAAGACCACGACCTAATATAAAAATTATATTTGCGAGCCTGATAGAGCCAACATTCCTGCAGCTGCAGGCAGAGCTTCATTTTTCAGCGGTTCCCCTCCAGGAGTTGAGTTGCTCTGACTCCAACCCCGCGGGTAAAGAACCCAGCTCTGAAGGCAGAAGGAGCTTGGCGGGCCAAGAGAGGTGGAGGCAGAGGAAGGCGTTACTAGAGTTGAAGGCAAAGATTTTTATAATCTTGATGGGAACCAAATCAGATCCCTCTGCAGTTGGAGGGGATGGGGGCTCAGTATTTTAAATTGTACTTTTTAAATTAGTTTCGATTCTATCAGTAAAGCCATATGCTATATAAAATGTGGTGCCGTTTATAGTTTTATAGCTTAATCTGTAGGACTACATGTAAGGTAGTGCTGAGGGTGGAGAAGGAGCTATCCAAGTTGGGGAGACAATGGAGACAGAGGGTGAAGGGCAGGGAGAGAAGCTGTAAACCTTAGTCCCTACCTTCCTAGCTAACAAAACAAGGAAATGAATTCACACCCCAGTAGCCTTCCTTCGACCTGACCTCCTGAAACAAAGAAAGTTTCCTCAGTGCTGGGGGGGGGGGGG
>PVHY01030190.1:0-13627 GCA_004024945.1 Uropsilus gracilis
ATGGTGTCTTCAATTCTCCTACAAAAGGCACAGCTCCGGTATTCTTTCAGCTTCAACTCTAAAGTGGTCCAAAACCAACAAGACTTACTCTATACAACAGCAGCAATCACTTCAGACTTCTCAGGATGAAAACAGCAACAAAGCAAATTCTCTTCAGGTCTCCAGACAATTCCCAAACTTCATAGTTTCAAATTTAAAACAAGTTTTCAAGTACCACATTTCCAAGTTAACTTACAACAGACACAAGTTTCTCTAACATGCTTCCTTGGGCTCCTCACTGGCTTGGCTGAGGATCGAAGGCCACAGCATGGCTTCCTTCCCTGTTGTGCTGCTGCAAATGGCAGCAGCACCTCAGAGGTCTCCAATCTCCCTGTTGTTCCTCTGCTCTCTCTCTTCTTTTTCTCTCTCCCCTTCCTTGCTCTCCAGTCACTCCTTAAATCCATCCCCTCTCTGTCCTCAGGAAAAGACTTGGCTTCCCTTCTCCACATACCAGGGCGCAATGACTGCTATTCTAATGCAACACTATCATGCTGAGGGTCAAGGTTCCCCCAATTTCACCACTATACCCCTATCAGTTTCACTGCCACCTCTGGCTCTCCTGTCACATTGCCTCAGGGCATGCAACCCCATTGGGGCTACAGTAGCAAAATTGTACTGTGCTGGAGCAAACTCTGTGATAGGAGTCACCAGAAATTTCCATGGCCCTTAGTTCAAGGCTGCAGGGAGAAGTATGGGGCCTGACTGACCAGTGGAGAGGCCAGTGAAGTCTCAGGTCAACATAGAAATCTCTTAACTGAGCTCACCGTGATGCAGTTAGGATTGAGTTTCAGTGTAGCTGCAGAAATTGCCTAACTCCCCACACCCGCCATGGTTATACTTAGTTCCCTGAAGGAATACCAGGTGCAAAGTGCCTCTGATCCTACTAAGGTCAGCTCTGGCTGTGGTATCCTGGTACCACAAAATGCAGCAATTTGCTTCTGTCAGCTCAGTAGTTAGTTATTCAGATTGAGAATCAAGAATAGACTGATTGATCTAAATGGTCCACTTGGTCACTTTGGATTGGAAATGGTACAATCAGGTTTGTTGGGTTGGGGGCCTTGAAAGAGGCTGTAAGGCAGATCAGGAGCCAGCTTAGATCATCCTATCCCTGGTATTCAAAGAAAAAAGAATCAACAGCTGATCTCTGGAGAAAAAGATGCCAAAATGCTTTGCAGAAACCTGACTGCTGCATATGCTTCCCCTGCTTTCCTGAATGGAGCACTGAGGGCTCCAGGCCTGTCTTTAAGAGCTGTCTGTTATTCATGTTGGCCAACAACTCTCAGAGTTGTTAACACTAGTATTTCTGACAACTGCCTACTGGTGATTTGTGGTGACCAGCATCACTGGCCATGCTGTCCAGCACTGTTGACAGGTGACCAGCACTCTAAGTCAGGGTCACCGCTGAGTGTTGTCCACCACTACTGATTGTCTGGCACTTCCTCCCAGTGCTGTTACCTCTGGTACTATCCAGCTTGACATTCAGACTGTTGCCACGGGCTGCTGTGGTATGCACTTCCAGTATGGTGAGTGGGATCCTGGCTGACTGCTTGCTGGGGTAGCATGAGGCCCTTGTTGACCAGATAGCACCATCTTGAATGAGCTACCTTTTGTTTGGAACTCATGGAGTGAGATGGCTGGCCGCCTGTAGCCTTAGAAAACTCCATGTTCTCTGTTAAATAAATTCCAAGTTGTTTTCTGAATCTGAGTGATCTTCCAATTGTGTATATGGATGAGAACCCACGTGAAACCAGGCAGTTGCACCATGGAGACTTATGTGAAATGCCCTCTCCATCTTGGGATCTGGCAGTTAAATTTCCAGGTACTTTAGCAGTTGGATCAGAAGAGTGAGTCCAAGAGAGACCTCACAGGGGAGAGAGGCTCAGGGGAAGGTTGACACCCTGGGATTTGGCCACCCTGCGAAAATCATCTATCAGCTATTTTGAAACCCAAGTATGGGCTTTTTGTCTGGAAACTGGAGTTTGGATCTCTGATAAAAGGAAAGCTGGGAACGTGGAAGACTTGGAACCTGTTTACCTCTGACAAGAGGAGAACTTGGAACCAGGATAGCTTGCTGGAGAACTTAGAACCTGGAAAACTTGGATAGTTTGCTGGAAAACTGAACTTTGTGCAAATGCCTCTTTAGATCTGCAGCAGCGAGAGGACCGCATCTTGGAAGTGTTTTCGGATTTTGAGAAGTGGGATCTTGTTGCTCTATTTTGGGACTTTAGAGACTGAACTGTAACTGGCCACTCATGTTCCCAGTGACTATTGGTTTCCCTTTGTTTGTAAATACATTATTATTATTTTGAAACATCTTACAATTGTGTGCGTGGGTGAAAGAACCCAGAGATCTCTGGGTTTAGTTTAGTTTTGGTATCTTTTTGCATTCGGTTTCAGTTTGCACTGGGTTTCACAGGGGCAGGGAACTGGATACTGTCCTTTGACAGACTATAGCACCCTCTATAGCACTGTGTGAGAACTACATATTCTCTAGTTTCATTGTGGACCTACCAAGCTGATATTGTCATCCGTGTTAAGACATTTTCTATCTTGAGCTCCAAATTCTCCTAAGTTTCTGCTCTGGATATGTAAATCTCTCCCCCCACCCACCAATAAATGGGGTAAATAACACTCCTTTCTCCATCAATCACTAGCTAACTTTCCTCACAGTGGCATTGAGTTGATAGCCTATTTCCAGTTTTATTTTTTATTTAGCGTAAGCTGCTGCCAGAGAAACCGATCACAAAACAGCTTTACTTTCAGAAGGATGACCTCACGAGAGGCAAGAACCGGCAATTCCTCGCCAGCGATGGGACTGGGCCAGAACGCTCCCTTCTATACCCGTGGCCCCAGAGGAAGTGGGATGAGTAGCGCAGAAAATCTCACTACAAGAGAAGAGCTAGATGGTACGAAACACCCATTCTCCAAAACCACCTGGTCGCATTTTGTGTGCTCCGGAGGGTGGAGCGACAGCGAAGCTACGCCTCACACCCCAGCTTCTTCCCATCATAGTGCACTTGGATACGCGCGGGCTGCGAGAGAGGTGCATCTAGAGTGCGACCCGCGCCAGAGCCCCGCCCACTACAACCTTGACCCAAAGCTTATAGCCGCGAGGGCGGTTTTTACGGGAAGCCCCACCCCTCACCCAGTCGTGCGCCAATCGCTGCGCTCGCGACGCAGAGCGTAGCGCTGTGTGGGTGGTCTTCCCGGGAATCCCCGCCCCCACAGGCGCCCGCCAATTGTAGCGCGGGGTGCTGCGCATGGCGCTGCTGTGGCGGCGCCTAGCCTTCGGCTACTGGGAGAGGCGGCGCGTCTGATGATGTTTGGTGGGGGCCGTGGTGGAGGCCGTAAGGTAGGTTGTAGGCGTGGGGCTCGCTCCTGGCTGGGTGATCTCTTACTTCGAGTCTTCCTGAACTCCCTAGCCCAGTCGGCCTGAATTTCCGCGCCCTTCTCCTCCCTGTCTGTGGGCGGGGTGACCTGGTCGAGAGGCGGGCGCTGTGCAGGCGGGGCTCCCTGCTGAAGCTGCTGTCCTTCAGTCTGTGGGCTGCTGCGGAGCCAGCGTTGCTGGGCGGGACCCTCGAGGCTCCCGTCTTGTTGATGGGCGGACTGAGTCCTCAGGCAACTGGAGGGGAGAGGAGGCCTTTGAGGCGCAGAGCGGAGGACTACTTCCTGGGAAAGGAGAGGGCATCAGGGGACACCTGGTGACCAAATGGGGGAATAGACTTTCACCGAACTTGTGGATGTGACTTGTTTGACTTTTCTGACAGACCCCCAAGATATCAAAGGAAATTGGAAATACTCTGTCGTTTCCATGCGGATACACTTTATACACAAATCTTGCACTTTCTGCTTCTGTGGAGAGGAGTCTGAAGTTAACTGCCGCCAAGCCAAGTTGGTTCTCCTAGGTGTACCACAGTGTCTGGGCTCGTATTACATGTGTTTGCCTCGGCGTAAGCCCTTTGCCTTTTTAAAGCTCTTAGTTTCTTGCTTACAAATATCCTTGTCTGGTTGATATTGTGTGAGAGAGGCTGGCTTTTTGACTTTTTAACTGAAAATCCTTTGCCCACTTTCCCTGAGCCAGGCAAAAGATTTTTAACCTTTGCAAACTCGCCTTTTCCTCACAGACTCACTGCTTTTATTATTCAAATTCTGCTGCCTGCAGCTCCCTCCAGCCTCGCTCTAGCCTCGCTCTTGCTTGCTTTTGGCTGCAGAGGAAAAAACGTTAGAAATGCAGTTTAAACCTGCCAGCTTGCCTGCTGTCTCAAGACACTCAAGAACTGTGGATTCTTAGCATCCCTAGCCCGCATCCGTAGCCCTCTCTCCATAATTTCCAAAGCCAGAGCAGACTCGTGTGCAGACTATTACTAAACAAAGTGATTTTCTAAATATTTACTACAAAATAAGCATGTAAGAAACCTTGATTACACCATCATTGTCCAAAGTCTTTATCCTTTAAATCTCTGATCATCTCACCATATGTTCAAGTATAGAGTCCAGCAGCATGTTGTTCCAAATGTAGGACATCCCTCTCTGACATGCTTCAGCTTCCTCCAAGCATGTAGTCAAAGGTGTGATGCTTTCTTTTCCTCTTTTATCCTTCTCTTGCCTAAACTCCAAGATGTAGGAACCAAGAGCAGATGCATCTCAGGCCTCCTCATGGCCTCTTTTTTAGCACACACACTCGTTTTATGCATGCTAAAAGCCATGAGTTCACAGGCTTGGGCCCATGGCCAGGCTACCCACCTTGGGAATGTGGCCTGGACTTATAGTCCATCTACCTTAGAATCCAGACCCCAAAAGGTCTCATCCAAGAAAAGGCTGATCCTCTGATCCTGTCTCTGTTCTAAACTCTGTATCACCCCCCAACCCCAGGAGGCAGCCCTGTCAATCAGCTATGTTAATAGCAAGAACAAACCAGTCCTTGAAATACACAATTTTCTAAAGCTTGTAGGGAAGTTCATACTGGTAGCCATTATCAATATATGTGTCAGTTATGTCAATGGAAAGCACCCAGGGGGTACCCTGCAACTTCTACACTAACACAAACTTTGAGACAGCTTCTTTTGAAAAAGCAACATAGTGCCTCCTTTCTTGACTCCTTCCTTTTTCTAAGTTTCCTGGAAAAACAAATAGACAACATAAACTGGTTCTGCTTCCTTATCACTATCTTGTCTTTTCTTGCTTATGGAGTATCATTGTCAGTATCAATTTTGTAACTGACTTTAGGAACTAAAAGAAACCTATGTCAAACATCTGAAGATACATTCTCATTTCAGAAATATTTAAAATGTGGAAAAGAATGAAGGAAATACATGAAATTGTTTAATATAAGTCATTTACTTGATCATTGTGACCTTTTACATTACATATTTTAGTAATTCGGAACATCATTGAAGGTGGTTAGTTTGATTTTTTTCCTGTCTTGCAATAGTTTGATGTAGTGTTTGACCATGTGCTTCTTCTCACTTTATAAGTTTATTCTGGATAATCTCTTACATTGATATTAGCCGTCACTGCTAGTTCAATGATCTTACAGTCTGTATTTGACCTTTCCCTTGAGCTCAGTGTATCAAAATCACCATTCTTTCACCCTCTCACTATTAGTCCACTAGACTCTAATTGTTACATTGGTCTCAGCCTATTGAAAGTGATGCTAGGAATGTCTCAGGCGTTCACCTGGGCTTTTACTGTTACTGGGCAGTACCCAAAGAGTGGGGTGGGCCATTTCACCTTTAGTGAGAGAATTCACTCAAGACTGCTAAGGTGTACAGCTGAAACAGGAAGCAGGCAAGGCATTCTTATAGACTGATGCAGGAGGAAGTGAATACTGGAAATAAGAATTAAACTAGTACCTGGTTAAACCTCACCTCATTTTAAAATGAGAATTAAACCAGGGGGCATCATGGCTTGTTCTACAGAAGGCTGATTGTTTATATTCCAATTGTACATGTGGGTTCTTAGATTTCTCCGTCCAGGAATTGTGAAGTAATCATTAGTCAAGATCTGACGTTTTGTCTAGCCTGGCATCCTATGGTTAATTATTTGGGTTAAATTATTTGTACAGGTTGTTGTGACAGCTCATGATATTCCATCTGTTTAAATAGATCTTGCTTCACCACTTACTTTCTGACTTGCAATTTCTTTAACCTAGACTGTTCCATCCTCCCCCTCCCCACGTTAATTTAATATTAAAGAAATTTTGGACCAACAGCCTCTTCTTCTGAAGCTACTTAGGCTTGTTGTCCCTAAGTCCTTGAGGGATGAAAATGTCTCATTATTTTAGCAAGTTGCCATCCTAGGTATGGATGGGTTAGAAACTTTGTGTCAGTATCAACTCAGTAAGTAACTGTTGCAACCTGGAAGGTATAAATTTTGTCAACAAACTAAACAAGCAGAATTTGAAGCTAAGAAAAAAGCCCATAATTCATTAGCCTGAGGCTTGAAACCATTTTAAACATTGGCAGACCAAACTTTTATAAGTTACTTGGTTTTGTACTTGAGTAACAAAGCAGTCTGACTTTTAGAAAAGTTTCAGGTTTCAGTTAATCTAATTAAAAAATAGGGGGGGGGGAACCAGAAACTTTAAAAGAAAGGTATCCAGTTAAATTTACAAATAAAAGACAAAACTAAAAAAAGAGGACCAGAAATTCGGATCTAAAAACATCTTACTCAAACATGATTTCTTGCTACCCTCATTCTAGCTGTATCAAATAATTGTGGTAATACTCATTTACAAGTTAGGTCTACTTGTGGTAAACTTGTCTAATTTTTGCATAAATACACCCCCCAAATGAGCCATATGGTATGATTTTAATGGAAATCTGCTTTGAGTTGTCAGAATTTTCAAGAATTTCAGATTGAGCTCTTAATTAGCATCAGCCACTCAGGGCAGTGGATTATGTCAATGTTTCACTATTAGACTTTGTCTATAGTACCTGAATCTTTGGGTAAGTTACTCCTTGAGGTATGTGAAGGAATAACTTTCCTAGTCCTTTTCCTGATAGTCCTTTTCCTTTTCCTGGTACCCTGTAAGCAAGGTATTCAGCTGTTTTTATTCCTGAAGGCCGTTTTCCTTAGTTCCTTCATAGGCCTGTATTTTCAGAATACTATTAGTCTCTGGTGATTATTCTGAAAACAAAGCTTAGTAAGTTACCTCTGTAAACAGTGAAGGTTTTAAATCTGATTATAAAGCATTAGGCAAGGATATTTGCTCACTTCTGTGATACACATATTTTAGAATAATTAAAATTGACCAATATTATACTAGAATATATTCATCTTTAAGAAGTTTTTTTTTGTTGTTTTAGACTTCTATTGATTTACATGCATGCTGAAAAGGTATGACCATTTCTCCCTGTGAAAATGCTTCCTATGAAGTTTCAATATATCAAGTCTTAAGCCACCATGAACACAGACTCTCAGAGAAATAGGCAAACAGCAAAGTTTTATTAAAAGACTCAGCTGACGGCACTTGGGTCTCAGAAGGAAAGTAGGACCCAAGGCCCCAAGCTTTGTTAATGCAGGAATTTTATAGGTTTTTGCAAAAGCTACGAATACATTTCTTGCATGTTTATTTAACCATAGAGAGGCAATTTTCTGTGTGAAGTGGTACAAAATTGGCATAGAATACACAAAATTGGCACAAAAATACAATTTGTGATACTCTGGCTAGCTCTAGGAAATAATACCTTCATGGAACTAGGCTTTTCACCTTAGATAAGTTCTTTTTCTTCTGCACAAGCTGTTTTCCTCCCTATTAAGGGAGGGGGGTTTCCTCCTAATTAAGGGAATGTTAGGCAGCTGTATCCATTTATTATCTTGCTTTTAGCTTCCCCACAACAGCCTGGCCTTTAGTTAGCAAAAGTTAGAATAAGTTCCACAAAAACCTGGTTGAGTCTCTTGACCTTGAGATGCCTGCATCTCAAGCCAATTATTAGGCCTAGTTGGTTAACACTTTAGGCCTCAGTCTTGAGGGGTTAAAGAACTCACTCAGGGGTTTTAACTCATTACACAAGCTCTGGCCAGGGTTTTATGCTCTCACTGGTTCAACACCCCCACCCCCCCTTCCAGTGTTCTAGAAATTTGGGATTTTCATTTACCTCACTGTACATGTCTATGGGTCTACCTAAAGACAGGTGAGATGGGGGCATCCCATTCACCACCGTTGGATAGATGGGATGGTTCTAACCTTTTTGCCACTGCTCTGGGTGGGTGATGTGGACCTGTGGCTTGTTAGTGAGAGGCTTTTGTCCCTTTTCGTCCCTATATCACTATGACTAGTGTCATTATGAAATCGGGTCCAAAAGGGGCAAATGCCTCCAACTAGTAAGCCACAGGTCTGCTTCACCTGCATAGCAGTTGCCATATCAAAACGCAGTGTAACAGGGATTTTATTTGCAAGGTAATATTAACAGGAAAAACAAAAAGTCCTTAAAGCCACAAGTGGCCAGTCATCTTACCCAGTCACCATTCTCAGTCCCAAAGGTCCCAAAGACATGTCTATGATGGTGCTCCTTTGCCGCTCCAAACCTGAGGCAGGTACCCTTTCCAGGCCCCCTTGCTGCGGTGCCACACTCTTCACACCAGCCACTGTGACCATGGCTCCTTGCTGCCTCCAGCTCACTCTTCCAGAGAACTTCTGCCCAGCCTGGTCACTTGGGCTACTCTTTACCCCCACCTGTCATTCTCATGTCTCTCCTCTCCCCAAAAGTCTGTCTCTCTAGTCTCTGCTCCTTTCCTTTTATCCCTTTTTCTTTTTTCCTAAAAGCCAAAGGCTCCAATTGCCCTCTACACACCATCCAGGTGATACACTCTCTCCTCCAGGGTCCACACCTGGAATTTGCAACAAAGTGAATGACCCTTAATCCTGTTTGTGCCAGTACCCTTTTACCTTTGTGTTTTTCAAACACAGTTAATGGCATCAATGCCTAAATTTCAATACTGCCCTAATTGGGGTTCCAGCTTCAATTATGGGAAGAGAAGCTATGCATTAGTGCACACAGAAGGGAGCCCTGTGATGATGGAGGCAAACACTGAGGATGTAATTACAAGAAAGAAATACCAGGAATTGCTAGGAGCCATCAGAAGTGAGAAAAAGGCAAAACAAAAAAAAAACAGAGGGAGCTAAAACTTCATTTTGAAGTTTTCCCACTGAGAATAAATTTATTATTTTAAGCCTCTGAATTTGTGATAATTTAATATGGAAGCACTAAGAACTAATCTAACGATTATGATTCACCTATTACTCCTTTCTCTTCCTTACTGTATATGTGTTTCTGTATATTTTAGAGTAATTGAGAGACATAGCTCTAAATATTTCTTAGAATAAGGACATTATATTAGCTTATTATCACTTCAAAAGTAGAACATTAAAAATTGATTTTTAATACTATTTAGTACTGCACAAGATTTATAATATGTAAGCAGCACATAATATTAAATTAATCGCCTAATGACTTGTTTTTCCAGGTCCAGAAACGAATCCAGGATCGTGCATTTTGTCTCTTGTTTATGCTTTAGTTTTGTTAATCTGGAACAGTTTCTCAAAGTTTGTTTCTTGAGCATATCATTGTTCAGGTGTAACAGCAATTGCTTTGGGGCTTGTCTGATATTTTCTGCTATTTAGTTTTAGGTTCTTGATAGGAATAGTAGAGAAGTTGTATCTAAAGATGGAAAGAACGGTTGGTCATTAAGAATTCTATGGCCATTTTAGATACTGAAACATCTAAGCAACAGTGTATGACCATGTGAATAAAAGACTTTAGGAAGTATCTTTTTTAAAAAATTTCTGTGCATTGAGACACTTGGAAAAGATTTATTTTCCAGAATCAAGTCTACTTTGGGTCTACCTCCAGGTTTTAACTATATAAAAATATTGACTGATAACAGAAAGTGTTCTAAATGAGACTATTCTAATTCATAGCTTTTAAAAAATGTATTTACAGAAAGAATATAATATTTTTTCTGAATTTAATGCAAGTTAGAGTTTATTCTTCACTTCCCAACTACTTTATTTTGTTTTTGCCTTTTTATTTCAATGTCAATTAGACCTTCAACCAGCTAATTTTTTAAATTGTAAGAAATATTTGTCATGCGCATTAATAAAAATCATTTGAAATTAGTTGAGGTCATTGTACTCCTAACTCTTAAGAATCACTTTAGGTAAATGCTCCACTTGAATAGGAATAGGGTGTTAAGTAAGCAAGCAAAATTTACTCATTATACCTGGGTTGAGGATAGATTTTAATCTGTCATTGCACTGGCATGTGTTAATTACCATATAAAAAGTCAAATGTGATGTCAGATAGCTGCAGAGGAAAGAGTTCAGTTCCCAGTTGGTAGTTTAACAATATAAAAACTTATCCAAGAGTATGTTGGCTTTGACTTAGTTTTGAATATTTATGCAACACCTGAAAGTTCCTCCTAATGAATACATAAATAGAATCATGACCTCTTTTTTTGTTACCTGTGTTCCTACAGATTAATGTACCAAATGAAAACTGTGTCTGTTCTACACCTGACCCTTTATCTCTGGTTAAAATAAAATTTATTCTTTTTTTCAAGATAAAGAGTTTTAGATGTCTATATTTCTGAAACCACATTTAAAGAAGGTCATCTCATCTAATTTTGCATGTTGCCTTTCTTATACATGAAACTCCAGCAGATTTAATATAGCCATTCATCATCTAGTCAAACCCTTCACATGATGTTCAAACTAATCAAATTTGGGACCCTCAGCATTTTCTGTGTCTATAAAATAAGGCATGTTATTAGTGGATTTCATGACCTGTTTTTCCCTTGTCATACAGACCATTTGGATTGGGTTTAGAATATGGGGAAGTATAGATGTTTTTGGCCCCAGTCTCCTAATATTAGTGGAGATATAGAAGGAATACTGAGATCAGTTTTGGTCGTTAATTCCAGAGCATTGTCACTGTAGAGGTAGTTGGTTTGGAAGTACAAGGTACTTTGGGTGGAGTTGTTTGAAAGTGTCACAGCAGTTGTTTGATTTAAATCAATCTGTGTGGGTAGGAACAATATCAGAAGCAGTAATTCCAGTTGAAGGCTGGACACCAGTATTCTACCCATGTTTGCTCAGTGATACACAGAAACATTCTGAATACTGGATACATAGAGAACTGTGAGCTTAAGACAGGCTCAAGCAAGGTTGAGGGTTATTATTTCTGAGAAGATAACTCATTGTAGTTCATCTTAATTAGATTCCCAATGCAAATTTAAAATTTACCTTAAATTAAAATGCAGATTTTTAAAACTTATGAAATCAGTGCAAGGCTGAAAAAGACTTGCAGAAAATAACTGTTATTGTTATAAATTCCTTGACTCATTTTCTTCATTTGAATATTTTAATTATGTTATTTTACTTTCTTTTGTCATAAAGCATTGTTGTTAGCATCATATAAATTGTTCTAGTAGGTCATTTGTCCTTTTTTCTACCTGTTCAAAAATGTATTAATTTTTTTAGAAAATATTAAATTAGTAGGCTATGTGTTGGTTTGATTGCTTCTGGGTTGATAATATCAGGTATGGTGTGCTTCAGTTGGGAGTTTCAGGTTTTTTTTTATTTTTTATTTTGAGGAAGACATTCTGGAGGTGTAGATTTTAGTATTTGTTTGGTGTCCTATTGCTTTGGCTTTTCTTTTTTAAGGACTTTTGTTATCTGTATAGTGGATCTGGAGAGAGACTTAATCATTCTATTTCTCTTGAGTCCTTTTATATTTGGTGGTTAAAACTTTGTAAAATTTCACCTTAATCATGAGTAATTCTGTATATTTTAAATTTAATTCTATTAAGTTGTGTCACTTCAATTCTGAGTTTTTTTTAATATGAATATGTTGTCTTGCTTTGAAATAGTAGGTTGCAGTTTTATGTTTATGTTTTTGGTGTACTTTGTGTGTCCTGGTGTTATTCTATTCCTTTTTGTTTTTTTTCTGGCAAGAATTTTGTATGAGATTTGTTTTTGATCTTTTTCTATAGTTAATTTTTATATTGCATTATTTCTGAGTTTTTAGGGGGGAGACTATATTAACTATATAGCTTTTATAAATTACGTTTCCTAGTAGTTTGTGAAAAGATAACTGCTTTGTTCTTACTGCTTTTCATCCACCATTCTCATCACCTGCTGCACTTCTAGTGAACAGAAGAATCTATGTGTTCCCAGGTCTTCCATGCTCTCTGGCTTCTCAGCTTCTCTCCTTTCAGATAGAATACCATGAAGGATTTTGGAGGGATGGTTTTGTGTTCTCCCCATTTGCATTTTGGAGTTGTTGAATAGCTGTAAGTGCTATGGTTTTACTATTTTACATAAGCATTTAGACATTCAAGAGCTGTGCCTTCACTGCTGCCAGTTTTGAATTTCTACATCTTCAGTCTTCAACTTAATGTTTGTCTAATTAAGATGATTTTTATTGTCTTTAAAAACTGTCACTACAGAGAAAAAGGAATTGGAATACAGAACACATATCCTTTCCAGAAGAGAGTCCACTGCCGCTCAGAAGAACAGGTCTGAGTACAGTGAGGGCAGCTGCTTCCCTCTCTGAAGCATGGCTCAGGTGTGGAGAAGGATTTGAGGACTCTTACACGAATCTGGTAAAGAAGCTGCAAAATGGTTTTCCCTGAATAGGATAAATTCTAGATTTCTGAGTTTCCAGGCCGTTGTAATTATATATCTGTTTTCTTTCAGTTTATTTTGATTGATAGACTACTTTTATTTCTTATTATTGAATATGTTTAAGAAAGATTTGACACTTCATGACACCATTTCCATCCAATTCTTCACAGGAAGTACATTTATGAAGTGCTTACATAATTTTGGCAATGGAATATGCTTAGTTTTTGTGTATTTGGCATCTTGAAACATACTATAGAGGAATACTATTATAAACTAAAGATTTAGACAGCTTTCTTTAAGTTCTGGGAAAATATGAAAGTGGATTTTTTTTTTAAGTAGATGAGGAGTATGTGATTATGTATTGATATAAATAAAGGGAAACAAATATATGGAGGAGTATATTTTAAAGTTTTGAAGTTAAGGAATGTAGTTTAAGGTTTTGAGTATTTTAGGAAAAACTGTCGGTTTTTACGTTTTGTCACCTTACTGCATCGCCATCATAACCATCTTTAATATTATTATATTACAGTCTTTAATAACTGAAAGGAAGACTACTATGGGAAAGCACCATCAATTATCCTTTAAGCCCAAGGAAGGTAATATTTTTTTGATATTTGTCAGAGAATATATAAAGCTAGTATATCTTCTTTTGATGTGTATGTTTTCATTTATCTTAGGTTCTAAAAGTAATTTAAAAAATTTTTGTGTCCTTCCACAACTCACTACTATAAGCAGAATCCAGTAGGTTAGCTCAAGTTTAAAAAGGGTTCTAAAAATAATTTCTTATTTGTGAAGTAAGTTTTGTTGTGACTATGACATAGGGAGTATACTATTTTAGGCAGTGATAATATTCTTGGCAAATTACTTAGGGAAGATGTTCAGTTGTATGTAGTCTGGAATACTACCTAGAGTGTTTGAGCAAATGGGGTTGAATTTTGAATTTCTCCTGTAACAAGATAC
>PVHY01030191.1:0-13622 GCA_004024945.1 Uropsilus gracilis
GCACGCAAACTCATGTCAGAATGTAGAGACCTTTCTAGAACAACGCTCCGAACGTTAGAGCAGATGCTGGAACCTCCTTCCCAAGCTTGGGCTTGGTCCATGTGGACGTCCCCGGCCAGTTCCTGCACGCAAACTCATGTCAGAATGTAGAGACCTTTCTAGAACAACGCTCCGAACGTTAGAGCAGATGCTGGAACCTCCTTCCCAAGCTTGGGCTTGGTCCATGTGGACGTCCCTCACGCTACCCGTGGCGGTCCTTGTCACGCTTGCTGCCCGTGGCGGGGGGCCTGTGTGAGGGAGTCGGCTGGAGCACGCTTCCCTGTGCTCAGGAAAACAGGCGTGAACGGGAGTGAGCACTGAAGCTCACAAACCTTGCCACCATTTACCCGAGCCTGTCTTTTCTCTTTCAGCAAAGACGACCCAAGCAACAGACGTTTACATCGGAGGCGCTTGCCAACAAGCCCGGGGAGACTCTGGTCGAAGACAGGCCACCACCTGGGAGGTGGTGAGGCGTTGCTCACTGCGCTCCCGGCACTTGATGCGCTCACTCCCTTGTACCTGGGACGAGGCACTTCGGAGACCGAGCTGCTGGTCCAAGGCCTGAAGCAGACCGGGCAAAGCCAGGACCAGACCCACCAGTTGCGGGGGGCCCTATGGGTGGGGGTCTGACCAGCTCTGATCATCTCACACCAACACAATGAGACGTGCAGCACCGCCAAGTTCTCCCCGCCAAGTTAGTCATGACCACGTGCAGTACCGACAAAAGCATGTTAGTCGGATAACCACGGGTCTGTCCACTTCAGAGAGCAGCTGAATGGCGCTCGAGCGGTGCAATGGGTTAGAGCACACGGTACTTAAAACAGCAGCTGAAAAACGCCCTATTACGTACGACTGACATCGCCGAAGGGAAGAGAAATTTGCTTAAATCAGGCATGTTACGAAAACCGTCAAAGCCCACAGTATCTAAACCTAGGGAATAAGTGGTGTTTCAGAATCGTCATCGCAGACTGAAGTGGCCTCAGGAACGTGAAGAGAGTGCACAGAAGTTCATCAAGGACAGGAAGGGGCACTCCGCATACTCTGCCAGATCAGACAGCCCGCGTGCCAGGAAAAGCAGGCCAGCGGGCAGGGATGCCGTGCCCGGTTTCAAGTCCCCCAAGTCCACCCCTACAGGTCCTTGGCTACAATAATGGAAGGAAACGCTGTGCTTTCAGCAAATTCACATCTCACCTCAACGACATACAGGAAAAGGCAGCTTTCTAAAGGCCCCCAGTACCACAGAGCTCAATAGTTCATACTTGAAGTAAGGTACAAAATAATAAAGGAAGATTTCTTTCACACTAAAGACACTTTTCCCTTCACCCTAAAGGCGCAGACTGTTTCGTATTAGCAGACACGGTCACTGCCCTGGGTGGTGCCCTCACACACCAGACTGCAGACATCGTGAGCAACCACGTCACTCGACGACCTGCAGTTGTTCAACAAAAACAAATCCTGTTCTTCAACAAGCAAAGTGAATACAGGTGACCGTTTCCTATACTTTCCCACATTTTAGAGATACTTGTTAACATTTATTTCTACTGGTGTGTGTGTGTGGGGGAGCTGTGTAAAGTTCATTCCTACATTCCAAGTTCATTTTGCAAAACAAGACATGACTAAAAAATCAGGTGCATGATCAAAACGTTTGCGTGGACTTAAGTTTCTTCACTTGTGTGGCCCTTGAAAGGTGAGTAAGCAGAAATCCAGCAACCGAAGGAGAAGAAATGACAAGCGCTAAAATCACACACAGAAACCAAGTGCACGAGTTACCATAAAAATCTTTATTTAGGTTTGGTCAGTACAGGTAAGATATACTGGAGTCACAGAGCAATTTACATGAACAGGATACAACAGTTCATAGAAACTGAGTAACTATGCACACAGATTTCTTAAACATCCAATCACCTAAAGAGAAAATGCACAGATGTATGGTGGGAAAACTGCATCTAACACGAAAATACTATAGGACTCCATCAACAAGTCCCACTTTAAGTGATAAAACTACTGCACTGGGCAAACTCGGCAGTCACAGCCTCACATCTACTCTAACAAGTCCGAATGGTGCGCAGTATAATAACAGCATGAGTGAGAACGCCCTTACACAGCACAGGTTCTAGGAGACACAGATTTATACAGACATCATTGTGTTATACTTTGAGGATTTCCATTTACAACTTCACATTAACGCATATAAAAATAACTTGACCCTACACAAAATGTCTTTTAAGCAACATTCAAAGTAATGAACTGTTTTAATTCCCCAAGTGGCAGAGGTACTGAAGCAAAGGAATTAAAAAAAAAAAAAAGAAACACACCCACAAAAAAGGCAGATTGTGACAGAGTATGCGTTACTTCTGGGCAGTACCCTCGCCCAAATTAAATGACACTGTATAAAAATCTGCTGGAAAAATATTACAAAACTGAACCCTGCACATTTACACTTGAGTCCAAGCCATTCTGCACGTGGCGGGAGCCCGCAGTTCGGTTCCCTTTCCCGCTCACCGTCTTCTCCTCCTGCGGGTCAGGGTTGGAGTCTGTGTCATTTGAGTGGTGTGTGAGAGAGTTCTCACTGCCCGTGGGAGAGTCTACGCTTTCATACCCCGCACTGAGTTGGTTTATGTAACTAACACCACCTCTGCCAGTTCTCTCCTCTGAGCTGTTGGAGGCCTTATTCCCATTCCCTGGAGAGGAAGGAAAGTCATCTTCATTGGCGTCCCCCTCCCTGTGAAATGCAGACCCAGACGTCCTCTGCCGGGAGGAGCTGGCATTACTTGGTCCGTTGGCCAGACGGCTGCAGTCTTTACCTGGGGCCTCCGCCTGCGCGGCAGGCTCAGAAGATGTAGTCCTGCTGGTGCCCGGGGCCGAGGCCTGAGCCTGCTGCTGCTGGTACTGCGCCAGCTGCTGGCGGGTCTCCTTCAGCTGCTGCTGCAGCACGAGGATGGTGCTCTGCATGCCCTCCACCTCCTCGTCGAGTTGGATGATGAAGTCGTTCAGTTCTGTGCGAAAGAGTCAAACTGATTTTAGTGCCTTTCATCACACATTCAAGAATCTCCCTCAGGCCGGGCATGGTGGTGCGTGCCTGTAGGTGGCACCCCAGAAAGCCACAGCCATGGCCAGGGATCGCGTTTCGAGTAGCGAGACCTAGTTAAAAAAAAAATAGCTGGGCGTGGTGGTGCGCACCTGTCATCCCAGCTACCTGGGAAGCTGAGGCTGGGGATGGCTTGAGTCTGTGGTACCCCGGGCAACATGAGCCTGCGGTTTCACAGGCAAAAATAGCGAGACCTAGTCTTAAAAAAAAAAAAAAATCCCTCAGTGTCTGGGAAAAGCCAGCGCAGTCAACTGTTCACAACTCCAAAACCACAACCAGGTATTTTGAAGTTTCACTCAGTTTTAAAACATAGTCCTAAGAATGCATTTGTTTTGGGGGAATAAGACACTTAAAAAAAAAAACCAAACAAACAGATTAAGGCAACCAAGTTTAAAGTGGCTGAAATTCATCTAGCCACACATGAAGGAATCCAGTTCGCAACACCCTCAGGACAGTGTTCACCTTTGTGCGGGCAAGGCTGGGGGCCAGTGTCTTGTCTCAGCTCTCCAGGATTAACCTCTAGGGAGATCACTACCATCTACTCTCATACCCCAAAGGGGCTATGCTGTAACCAAGGGCCTTGAAGAACAAAAATCGGAAAAAGCAGCTCTTGGAAATGGATAAAATACACATCCGTTAAGTCCTTAAAAAGGCACCAAGAAGGTGGGGGGGGGTGTCTTACTCCCTTCTTACTATTACTTTCTCGCAAGGTTCAACAAACAGCACTGATGTAATTACACTTGCTTCCCCAAAAGGATGGCAGTTCTGTTTATCTTCGCAAATTTAAATGTTAGAGTGTATATACAAGGTAGGATTTTAAAGGCAGGTAGGTACTTTCAGACCACTGAAAACAGCCAAATATTTCAAGACTTCCACAAAGAAAAACAATCCACTATTCGTGCCTGACTGCTTTTCACAAGCCAGCGCAAAGTGAACCAAACTTTTCAAAGGCCCCCTTACCATCCTGACTGCTTTTAAGCTCCTCACTATACTTCTTCTGTAAAGCCAACTCTGCTTCAAGCTGTGCAATACGTCCCTGGGACAGCTGCCTTCCAAGTTCTTGATTCTCCTGGATAAGCATTCGGCACTTCGCCATTAACTTTTTGCCTGTTTGGCTGCAAAGGAAAAAGTCATCCATCACAAAAACGAAGACAAAACACTCTACAACCTTCTTTGCTTGCAATATTACAATGATAGATGTAACACAGAGTGAACACAACTATGTCACAGTAGGAACCACCCTACAATTATCAGTTCCTTTTCTGAAACAGGCCCATCTTCTGCATTTTAGAGTTTTGCCAGTACAGCAGCAAAAATAAACCCTAAACAAAAGTACCCGAAAGACAGCTTTAATTTTATTACAATGATTCTGTAATCTATTTTCATGGCAAATTAACATTTGAAATTAGAAATCATGCAGTTAAATTAACATATACTTCCGATACACCAACATTAAACAACACCAAGGTAACTCAGTGTTCAGGAAAAGTTCTTGGAAAGATTAAGTCCTTCAACGATAACTGTACATGCCTTTAAAAGGCCCAATTGATGACAATAGTGTCTTAAAATCCTTGCTAGCAAAACCTTTAGTAAGCATACCTCTTAAAGGCAGTTCTCACAAGAAACTCCATTACATTTAATGTGGTGTATTCACTAACTTTTCAAAAAAGCCTTTGAAAAAGAGCTTTAAGATTTTTATTCATTAATCCCTCATTTAACTTCTGTGTGTGTACATATATATTAGTCCATTTCTGAGTTGTCTTTTAAACTGGGACTGTTTTTAACACTGACATGCAGACATTTTTATTCATGTTATAAAAGATTATCTTTAAGGTTCAAAAATTAAGGGTGTTTATGAAAATATAAACGTGTATGTATCAGCCAGATTAGGAGTGTCAGACTTTGAACAAATTATTCCCCAAGTGACAGGTTACTGTACTAGAGAAGTACATGTACATACAAGTAACTTTAAAAATGTAATAAAAAGTAGTAACCTCTCAGTAAAACTTGACTGCCTTTTCTTTATCTTCAGCAGTATTGAAAATGATCACTTTGAAGGGGATGTGACTGAATATACTTATATTCTTGTCAGGAAGGTCAGAATGATCTTGTTACATAATTTTTTTTGGAGGGGGGGGAGTAGGGGGGGGGCTGACATGTCCCCTGCCCGTTTTAGTGGGGTTGTCCCAGGCTTGATATATTCAGAATGTATCTGGATCCTATAAAGTCATAAAATGTTTTAAGTGGGAGCACTTTGTAAATGGACTCAGTCTCTTACGGCTGTTCCACCTTATGTGTTGTAACCTAACACAGTTCAAGAGACAAAGTTTGTAGTTTTGTTTCCCTATACAATCTGCAACTGTATTAGTCTTGCTCACAGGGGTGGGGTGTGGGGGGAGCTATAGGATGAGAGTTATACTCTTTATATGGGAACTTTATTAGCTGGCAACTGTTACCTTGCTTACTGCTACTGCAGACAAACCCCATATGCCATTAGTACCTTCACACTTCCTAGTTCACTGTACAAGAGTTTAGAAATCAAATGAGGAAATAATAAATAGGCACCACTTTCAAAGAAGTGGCATTCTTCTCATCTCATTGCCTCTTTATCGTAACTTTATTTCCTTGCATGGTAGAAAGCACCAGTGTTTCCCAGCTAACTCAAAAAAGCTTTTTAGCCGGGCACAGTGGCAAGCACCTTTAATGCCAGCCTTGGGAGGCTGAGGCGGGAGGCTGAGGCTAGGAATCGCTTTGAGCCCGCAGGTTTGAGACTACCCCAGGCAACATAGGGAGCCCTAGTCTCAAAAAATAGCCAGGCATGGTGGAGCACCTGTAATCCCAGCTACCTGGGAGGCTGAGGCTACGGATCACCTGAGTCCGCAGGTTCGGGACTACCTTGAGCAACATAGCGAGACCTAGTCTCTATAAAAAAAATAAAAAATAAAATAAAAATAAAAAAATTAAAAAAAAAAAGCTCTTTTAGAGGAATTTAATAAAAATTAGGAAAGAATAGGTAACTATAAAATCAACTAATTAACTGCCCTGACAACCTCATATAACTCATATAAAGTACCATAAATTTAAGGTTCACTTAGATGGTCATGTCCTAATGTAATCCTATCACTTCTAAAAAAAAAAATCTGACCCATTCCTAAAATCAACCCACAAAATACAAGCTAGGAAACAGTTTAAAAAAGGGGTTATAAAGAGAGGACAGTGTACATTGCTCTGTTATCAAAGGGGAGGGAGACAGGCTACGCTGGAAATGTATGGTTACTAGATGGTAAGGGCCAACTGAAAATTGTCAAATGTATCTTTCTGAACAGTTTAAAATAGTGCCACATGCATGAAATATTTTAACTAATGTAGACAAGATGGTGTAGGGAAACCTTTTCAAAATGAAAACTGAGAGCAAACAAGTAAAAGCAAAACAAGAAAACCCATTCTGAGTTATTCCAGACAGTACTGGCTGAGTACCAGTCTTCAAATTAATGTATTTTACAGTGCCAGAGAGAAATGAAATATCTATAGTACTGGGAATACTCTGTAAGCCTAGCTTTTATGGAATGAAAGTTCATTTGTAGGTAATTAAATGATGATTAATACTGGAGGTATTTTATAATCATTAAAAAAAAATGAAGTGACCGAAATATTAACAAGTTTCCAAGGATAAAGGCGGGCTGATGTTGCAGAGCTTCCGAATGCGTATGATCATATTAAGAAACAATCAATCTGTAAGAACGATAGTATATGCATAGAAATGATTTTGGTGTCCAAAAAATTTAATAGTGGTCACTGCGCCTGAACAAGGAAGGACAAGATCATATCCAGGAATCATTCCTTTTTGTGTCCATTTTTGTTACTGTTTCAAACTTGGAAAAAAATTGACAATGATTAAGAAAAACCCAGGTCTCCAAAAGCATTACCTAAGCGGCAAAGAATTCTAGCAAAATAGGTGTACATATTTTAGTATTTCATGAATTATTTCTTGCTCTATTAAAAATTCTATTGTGACCTTAAATGATATTCTTAAATATATACAATGTGGGTACAATAACCTAATTTCAAACAAATCTGCTTATTTACTTACCCACCAACCCCCACAAATCGTGAGAATTTTAAGCGGGTTCTTGAATGTCATACAAACCACTTCTTTTAACCCACCCTCTGCCCCACAATCAGTTCCCTAAAGCACAAACATACAAGATACTTACAATTGATTTGAATGATTAAGACAGAACTTAAGTCACCCTTGTTAAAACTGCACTTAAACGATGGGACAATCTGGAACTTTTATCTTCCACTCATCTTAGACTCCATTATCACCAAGTGAATATTCGAATTGGTGACTTATACAATGATCTGACGAAAAAACTTCACCTCCAGGATTGGATGGAAGCATGAAGAAAATGCCTCATTTATCTAAATGATCAAATAAATTTGCTAGAAATGATCACTATAGCTTTTGTTTTCAGTTCACAAAATGTCTCACTGAGGCCAGCCCACAGCTCCAACACATTATTTCCCCAATCTTCTGGCTGGCACCCTGCGAAGTTGTCCCGCATTACTTTCTACCGCAATACCTTGGGACAAAGTGTCAAAAAGTACCAAGTGTCAAATCTCCTTGTCTTTTATGATGCCAGCTGGAAAAAAGTAGTCTTTAAAAAAAGAGACATAGAGCCTTTCCCTTCACTTGAAGAGCACAGCAATAATTTTCCCAAAATCAATCTGCTCTCCACAGCCCCCCAAATCAAAATGTTAAAAGTACAACAAAACCATTATTATATTCCTTGAACTTAAAAAAAAAAAAAAAAGGAAAAAAAAAAAAAACCAACTATTTCAAGGCACATTTAATTTAATATCAAGAGCGCGATACAAAAGGCCAAGTACAATGAAGGACCACATTCCCCCATGAATAGCAACCACACGTCTCCTGGAACATGTGCCTGCTGAATGGAGTGGGGGTTCAGTAAGTTTCGCTACTGAAAAAAAAATTAATGCAGTGAGTCTCATCACAGCCAATATCCTTACACAGTCTGGTTGTGAAATGAATGTTTATAATGCTTCGTACAGTTTGAACCTCAGGTTTGATACCACACCTTCATGTTTGTACAGTCCTCAGCAAGAGCATCCATCTACAGCATTAGCAAACCATTCGAAGAACAGACCATTGATTAAAACCACATTGACTTAAGGCTCAGTCACGTGATACAGAGCCCCCAAAGAAACGGTTAAGTATATGAACTAGGTGTACTGACGTCTATTATTTGATTCGCTCAAAACTATATGAAGTTGGTTCTTAGCAAATAAACCTTTAAGGCAAAATTCACCTCATTTGAGTTTTGACCCAGAAGTTCAACAATCACGAAGTCCACAGTCTTATTGGCAAAACTGATATACAGTGTCTCTAAGTCACTGTGCTCAAGGTTAAGAGCGATGCATACTCCATTTTTACATTTTACTGGAATTTTACATGTTCAATTCCTGATTTAAATCTCTAGGTTTTCATTCCTCCAAACTGTCTGAAGACACAGCGTGCCACAGACTTAAGACTTCTGTTCCCCCTCTATTTTCTTCAAACAAACATTTCTCAAGTGTCTACATGTTCTAGAAGGGACATTTTCGGAGTTGGCCACTTCTTCGGAATAGTCCGACGCCATCAGGCCTCTGAAGCAAGGGGAGGGGGAAGAGAAAAAAGCTGAAACACAAGGTTCATCTGGTAAGTTTTACATTAACCATTACAAGCTGGACAGTATAAGAATGTGGCTTTTTTGGCTCAAAAAGTCTGAGTCTTGGTGTGGAAACGAGTACTTGGCTGTCCCACCACAGTTTTCTCGTAGTGGGACTGTCAGGGAAGTCTTGGCTGGGGAGTATGATTTGTTTACCTATCAGGCGTAAACTTCCAGGCACTCAGTTCATTTTGGGCTTGTTCCAGTTTGTCTTTAGTCTGTTCCAGTTCACCTTTCATTTTTAGGAAAAACAAGTTGATGGCTGGGTCTACCATCGCTGATCTCAGTTGGGCGACACTGGGCTGCTGGACTTGCTTGAGGTACTGGATTTGCGTCTGTGCAAAGTGAAACAAACAGTTATGACCCAAGGAAAGAACATATGAAAATTACGAAAAGGTGGAGGTAAAATTCATGTTTTCACTGGATATGCTAAATTATTTAAGTCCTCCCACCCTTAAATCCTCTACAAGAAAAGCACAAATTACAAACAACTATTTGCAGTTACCCTGTAGGAACCCTGTAGGAATCAAAGCCATCTGATGATACTTCCTTATCTGGAACCTTTGAAAGAATCCGTCATATTTACTAAAAATATTAACACCCACTTGATTAAAAAAAAAAAAAAGCCCAGTTCAAATTACTAAATATGAACGTGTACTGTGGAGGTGCTTAGTTTACTAGTTCAAATTTGGGACTAGCAAAATTATTCTGTGTGCAGGTCTCCTAAAAATACACCAGGCACAAGATTATAATTAAAAACACATTTGCATTTTTAAGTTTAAAAATACATGTTACTTATAATTACACAAGTTGGCATTACAGCTTTATAAATAGCACATTAGCCCAAAATAAAATACATGTTCATTTCCCCCCCCCTTTTGAGTAAATCTGGATCACAGAAATATGAAGCTGGTAGGTGGCTGATCTAGTCCACTCTGCGCATCTGCACTTCAGCCGGCTGTCCAAGGACACGGGCCAGAACCGCGAGTAGAATTCTAGCTCTCCACCTCGGGGCTCCCAGCCTACAGCTTTGTCCACCATTCCAGAAACCTTTTACTTACATATGAACCTTCCACTCTGACTCCATGCTACCATTTACTAGCACAATAAAAGCACACTTCTAAAACGCGAAATACAGTTTATTAGCATTAAATGCATCAAGATCCTGCTCCACACTCAAATGAAAAGAGGATTTAACATTTAACAAGCAGCTCATTTCTACCATAATTTGGAAATATACTTAGTTTTTCTGAGCAAGGAATACAATTGTCATTCCACTTAAGGAGGTTTTTTACAGTAACTAACCTTAAAGAACAACTGTGCACTCACTCTGAGGCAGTGAGTTACTAAGAGAATTTAACAGGCGAGGCACCTCAGACAGTACTGTCACACCCCAGGACTAGCGAAGATTCTCCCCACCCAACATTAACACAGGAACTGCAGCAGGTTTACAAGGTGAACCGCCCTCATCCGCTACACAGAACTTTGCCCTTCATCCTGGTGACTAAAGCCCCCTCTCCCCCTCGCCCTTTCGGCAACATCTTACCCTGTATTCTAACTCAAGAAACAGTGAGCCAGTGCAGTTGGCCTGTACAAGGGAGAAATGTTAAAAAATGTGGCAGGAAATTGTTGCTTCTAGTTGAAATAACCCAGGCTGAGAAGATAAAGGGCTGATGGAATACCCCAAAGGCAGGATCAAAGATCCGGCACGAGATGATCAAAACCACCAGTGTACGTATGACAGCTGGAGAGTCACTGAGGTGATGTGAGAGCTATAGTAGCCATGCAGCTGGTAATAAGTACCTGAGCTAGACTGTTAACAGCAGGATGGAAGGAGAGAAGGAACGGAAAACTCGCGGGTGTTTTATCTCCACACGCATCACTCACCCACCCAACTCTCCACCAGGTAATATAGCACTCTGAAGATAAGCCTATGCGTGTATACTTAGAAAAGTGCACACAGTGAGAGCTAAAGCTTTTACACAAGTAAGTGATAAAATCTAGACTTACTATATTAGAGAACAAGGAGAAAAGAATTAGGTGTGAAAGCAGGCACTTGAGAAGTGCTATCTACTCCATCTGATACGAAAATCTAAGAGAAACAAGTTTTCAGAGAAGCAGGGTAGGTGTTATAGAAAAAAGAATTTACATTCAAGCTGTTACGTGAGGATTTTCAGAATCAAGAGTCCATAGGCATAAAAAAAAAAGCCAATGTTGAAAACGTCAGTAGTTGCAATACAGAAAGTAAAGGCACGAGCACTGAGAAAAAACATTTACTGTGCTTTTAATAAACCATTAATTTACTAGTGATTTTTTTTTTGTTTGTTTGCTTTTTTTTGAGACCAGGTCTCGCTATTTTTGCCTGTGGAACCACAGGTTCACGTTGCCCGGGGTATCACAGACTCAAGCAATCCCCAGCCTCAGCTTCCCAAGTAGCTGGGATTACAGGCATGCCCCCCCCCACCTACTTTTATTTTTTTGGAACTAGGTCTCGCTACATACCCCCAGTGGGACTTGAACCGCGATCCCTGGCCCCGGCTTCCTAGTCTGCTGCTTACAGGCATGCACCACCATGCCTGGCCTAATTTACTACTAATTAAAGGAAAAAGTATCAGTGGTAAAAAGGATGGAAACTGACAAAAAGTAGTTAAAGAAGGTAGAGAAAATGACTATAGCTACTCTTTAGCAAAGGAACAAGTCACTTGAAAAAGGAAAAAGGACTAAAAACTTGAAAACTTGAAGGGAAAAAAAACAACAAACAGGAGTATGTCCCATGTTATGAGTCAACAGTGACCAGAATATCTACTTAAACATTAGATTTTAAAAAGCATGCACCCAACGAATGGAAACTATACAAAGGAACTAAAGATAATCTGAGATTTTAACAGTAACAATGAGAGAGCTGTCACTATTTCATATAAAGTATATATAAATACAAGTGTTGGACTAAGACTATCAAAGATAGCATAAATCCCCCTCCCCCCTATTAAGAGACTAGGTCTCGCCATGCTGCCCAGGGTTGTCTCGAACCTGCAGACTCAAGTGATCCCTAGCCTGTCCCCAAGATAGCTGGGATTAAAGGCGCATGCCACCAATTAGAAAGGAAATATAGAAGTTGCTGGTACTGAAAAATGTAGTTTGATGCAAGAGATAAAGAGAACACAGGAGAAACTAATCAGATGTCTTTCTCAGACAAAAAAGCATTAAAGAACAAATGCACCACAGATATAAAACCACTGGAAAGTGTCTGGAATCAACAAATCTTATAAAACATGGACATTTAGAGAATAACTTAAAACATCTGACTTTAAGCTGGACTTGGTGGTGCGGGCCTGTAATCTCGGCAACCTGGGAGGCTGAGGGTGGGGATCAGTTGAGTCCGCAGGTTCGAGACAACCCTGGGCAACATAGCAAGACCTAGCCTCTTAAAAACAAACAAAAACCCACTTTTGACTTTGCGGCTACAAACAAAAATACTAAATGTCAATGATGAGAAGCTATCTACCAAAATTTGTCCTTTAACATACAGCTTGTTTCTCTGTAATAACAATGTCGCTCTATAATAGCAAATGTGCATTTAAATTTACCCAGAGTGGATCAGTGTGTATTGCAGACTAACTGCTGAGACGACGAGTGTGAAATACTTACAGTGCATTCTTGCATCTCCTGCTCCTTGGTTGCTAGTCGCATTACAAGGATGTTTTCCCTACGTGCTGACTCTTGCTGTTGTTGCTTCAGTTTTTCTTCAGACTCCCGTAGGCCAGTTACATCATTAGCTGATAAAGAAAAATAAATACATGAAATATAATTTCAAGATCAATTTAAACCAACAAAAACAAAGTTCTGAGAGCCTTTGTCCAGGGTAACAAAAGCCAGAATATAAATCTTAAGATTTTTAGTTTCTAAAAAACTTTAAAACATAACCACCGAGCCACCAGCTAGCACAGCAGGTAAACCATGACACCCTCAATCTCAGGGTTGTGTATTCAAGGCCCATATTAGAAACTAAAATTAACTATGTGTTAAGACGTAACCACTTAACAAGGACATTGTTTTGACCATGTGTGCTCACAGGAGGCAGTGCCACTATAGTGGTTCAAAACTAAGAAGGAATTATGTTATCATACTTTAACCTGTTCCCAAAAGAACACAGGAATCACGACTTACATTTAGTCAGTCTTCACTAGCACTTTCTTCATCTATTATATATATATTATATACATTCAATATAAACATGCTAACATTGTAGGGATAATTCCTACTTCCAGCTTTTACCCTGTTCTGAACTTCTATGAATTTTAATCAAAATTTCAGGGCACTAAGCTTTCTGGACCTGGACAACCATGGATTTTATACTCAAGGCAGGTCATTCTAACAGTGAAAAGTGACAAAATTTAAGATTTTGAAGGATAAACTTTTGTGTTATTTTAAGCATATTTTCAGAAATCTGTAAGCACTAAAGTACTCAAAAATTTATCACTGGATACATCCCTTCCCCCTTCTAGACTAATAAATCATACTTATTCAGTTAAAGTTTCTCTGCAAAAGGATCAGGGACAGACCAAGAAATTTCAAGTGACTCTGAAATTCTCTACTAATGTCCTCAGAACTTTGTACGTAATTCTGCTATAATAATCATACTATTATATGATTACTGTATGTCAGGTCTTCCTCAATGACTGAGAATTCCTCAGAAGAGATCATCTATTTCTGAGCACACAATACAGTGGCTAGAACACAGTTTGATTAAAAAAAAAAAAAAAAAA